>KZ653184.1:33525-49946 GCA_001010745.2 Gerris buenoi | reverse complement strand
CCTTACAGACAGACAGACATGTGCAGGAATGTATGAGGGTCCTTACAGACAGACAGACAAGTGCAGGAATGTATGAGGGTCCTTACAAACGGACAGACAAGTGCAGGAATGTATGAGGGTCCTTACAGACAGACAGACATGTGCAGGAATGTATGAGGGTCCTTACAAACAGACAGACATGTGCAGGAATGTATGAGGGTCCTTACAGTCAGACAGACAAGTGCTGGAATGTATGAGAGTCCTTGTTTTTGGCCACGGACCCTAAAAATAAATTTACTAAACCTAAAAATAAAAACTCAAAATGAAATAATCCATTAAAAAAGCGCATAGCCATTAAAACCTTAAAAGTGCTAATATATTATATTAATATTTTCAATATATTTACTGAAGAGAAAGTGATTGAAGAAGTTGAAGGTGTTTACTACAATATGTGTGGATGGAGATTTGCTGGTCTCGGGTTAAACTCAGTAGATATTAGAATATGCTGTAAATTTTCATGAGGAATTTATCTAGTTAAATTAGTGCTGTAAGGTTGGCAGTAGGGCAAATTTCCCCCATGAGAACAATGATCCGCATCGTTTGCGTGTATCAATATCTGGAACAAAAATAAAGAAATGATAAATTTGAAGCTCTTAAAGTATTAGGAATTTGGGATATAATAGCAGGTAGCTGTGATTTCATTTTTTAGTATTATATTTCGCCACCACTTGCAGTAGCTTCGCTTTTAAGCCAAATTAATTAAAACCGAGTACCTTCTTTTTACCACGGCTATGTTTATAGGCTGGGACATTTCTGTCACGCAAAAGACGACATGATTAATATGAGGCTCTTAAATATATTATTAGGAAGTTTGGATAAAGCAGGATGTAGCTTGGTTTTCCCTTTTTAGTTCTTCATTTCGGCACTAGTTGCAGTAGCTTCACTCTCAAACCAAATCAGTTAAAACCATCGACTGTTAATCCGCTTCCTTCAACCGGACCCGTTTGGCAACAAAGAATTGAAGCTGCTATAACGCTAACTCCAACATTCACAACAATCCATGACGTATGTCCGTCGGCAAGTCGTCTTAATTAGTCTTTCTGAATACATCCTAAGTAGACTGAAGAAACACGAGGAAGCTATATGCCTGACTAATTAACAAAATTGTATTATTAGAGTAAAAAATTAATGTCACTTCTTTAGATCGTTACTCCCCGTAGAAAAGCAGAAGTGATTCGTTTGTCCCAAAGTACATTGGACTAAACATCCCTTTGTTTTATTAGTTATTTAGTCAAAGTCATTTATATTCTAAAATGAACTAAGGGGAGTACCAATTTAAAGAGGTACCAAATTAATATTTTACTTCATGTACTAATGTGTAGTTGTTTTCGTGTTTTCAGATAGCAAGCAATATCACAAGAAAAGAAAACATGAGAATACTCGATAAGAAAGGAGTTAAGTTTAGTGGCTCTACGATTTTGCGGATGTAAGTAAAAATTTCATTTATATCATTCCTTTTAAGTACGTAAACCATTATAATTCATTATTTCTACCACTATTTAATTGTGGTAAGCAATGTAATTTAAATCGCCAGACGTACATGTCAGCTTTGCGTGCTTACTCCTTAATAATGGCTGGTTGTTACCTAGCAGAATTGGCACGGCTAATTCATTGATAATCCAGTTTCATTATTTGGTTCCAAAATTAGTTCATATGAGATTAAGTTAATTCTTGCTTCTTTCTCGATCGAGGCATTATTAATCCTTCAAATTCAACGAATTGAGGAACATTGGCAGTGAAAACGCATATTAGGATGAAAATTTGTAAGCAGTATTGAATTCACTCTGGTAGGTTCATCCAGAGGATACACTTTCTATGTTCATCCAAAGTGACATAGTGTTATGTAAACCTTACTTTACCTTAGGTAAGCTTGGAAGCAAAACTTAAATTTACAATAAGGCTAGGCAGACACCGGCGACAAAACAGACTGCAGACTGGCTGCAGAGGCTGTCTCCCGGTGCTAAAGATTGTTGGAGGGCGACAGTTTTATCGCCCTCCAACAATCTTTTGCACCAGGACAGTCTGCCCGCAGACAGTCTGCAAACTGTTTTGTCGCCGGTGTGCGCCTAGCCTAATAAACAAATAACATATTATAAATTATACCTGTGCTAGACCAAAGCCAGCAACTACAAAACCGAACAGACTGACGCCTAGAGCTGGTAGTTTCTTCCACGCGTACCATTTACCTTCTTCAAGTTTGAGATAACTAAGTGCTGGAAGGATAAATGCAAGCGGCACAGCACTAATGACTCCCTGAAATAAAATATTATTAGATAAAACATTGAATATAACATACTATAGGTGATAAAATATATGCAACTAGTATATACTCATTATACGACACTGTTATAACAGACAGTCGTTTATACCTTGCTAAACTTTTTCTTCTAAATATTGGGGAATATATTGATTGCATCGACAACCATGTTAGGTTGCAGGAATTTAACGCTTCTACCTTGAATTTTATACTATTCTTTATTAAGCTATCTTTCGCTGATCCCATTTACTTTTTTCTTCTAGGTATTGGAGAATATATTGTAACGTCCGCCATATTAGCTTGCGGGAATTCCCGCAAGCTGAATTTCTTAGTTAGATATTACTTAGATTCACAATTATTCAATCCTCGATTCTTTCAAAGCTGTTGCCTACACCACTTTCTTCATTTACCTTATAAAATATTTCTTACACCAGTAAGTTTGCAGACTTTATAGCTATATAGTTATGTTTACTTACGTTAAGTTCCAACACGATGCCCAAGCAGTCAGTTGTTACAGAAATGAGAAAAGCACCTGCTACAATCGTTATGGTCGATATATAATGATAGTCCAATCCAAATGCATTTATTAATACGGTTTTGGTCACCAGACATTCTGAAAACAATATTAACATAATAAAATGTTAAGGAAAGTTGAGTGGTAAATATATTTGAGACTGAAGACTCATACTAGTTGCGGTATACCTGAAAGGTAAATATGAATAGGTCAGCCGAAGCGAGTATGCTCTCAAGTCATGATGCATGCTCATGCTGCCTTTCTTTCGTGCGGTGTGGGTCTCGAAAGGCTGCAGCGTATTTGTCTGCACATTAATCCAACCTCGTTTGAGACAATTTCTTTAATTCCTTTAAGACTAATTGGTTTGAACATAGACCCTTGCACTTTGTGGTTATAATTGTTAAAATTTTAATTCGTTTACCAATAATTTTAAAGTTCTCTAGATGTTATTCTCTAGATGCGTGTCTTAGGTGTGAAATTATGAAACATTAATCCATTTTGATTACCGATTGGTTCGCTAGGAACTCTGATATTATTTTATATAAAATTTAGAACTTCTATTCGTGAAATATGGTACGAAAATGAATACAAGGGAATAACCGATCCACCTCCTATCACATCCTAACTTCCTGGCACGATATTTAAGAGCATCATATTTTTGATGTCGTTTTTTGTGTGACGAAATTTTTTTTTTGTACCTTAGAGCTAAATATATTTCTGTTAAAACAAACCTTGATAAATGCAATGATAAGTCCTCTATGTCCGTCTTATTGAATGATTATATAAAATGGAAATTTATATTACACAATAACAAGACACCTAGACAATGAATTAGTATGATATAAAAAATTACCAATAGGAAAAGTAAGGAGAATTGTTCCACAGAAAGCAAATCTGGCAAAGTTCATTAGATCATCATCCAGGCAGTAGTTCTCCAGAAGGTCACCTTAAAAATAAAAATTAATTGAATTAAAATGGGAATCCAAGTAGCCCAATGGTTAATTCAGTCACCTGAAACCACTGTCTAAAGATAGTGATCATCTGAAAATAGTGGTGCTCTAAAGATAGTAATCTGAAGATATTTATATACCTACTCTTACGATAGTGATACTCTAAAGATATAGTGATATTCTAGAAATAGTGATACTCTAAAAAATAGTGATACTTTAAGAGATATTTTAACTAGTAATACGGCGCATAAAGATCTCGCGTAGAGTAATTTTGCTCTTATATCGGCCACATTGTTTTCAATATGGTTGTTTTTATATGGCTAATACGAAAACCTTTTAAATGAAAAATTAATATATTCTTAATCTACCTTAAAAGAGCTTTAAAATAACATGTAACATGCCACATAAACATTAACTTTGTTTTAAAGCCGTTATGTCTGTCATATTTGTTTTCAAAATGTCGACAAAAAAAAAATGTTTGAAACAATAGTTACACATTCTTTCCCTATACTTTTAAGGAATTTAAATTAAAACGAAAGATTACATGTCATGTTGTCTAAACCTTTTTTTCTTTAGTCGTCCGCCATATTTGCCACCATCTTGAAAATATTAAATATGAAATTTTAATAATTGTATATTCTTATCCTACTATTCAAGACCTTTTAAAGTTTGTATCTATACCATTTCACGCTAATTAAAAACTTGTTTTTTTAGTCATCCACCATTTAGGCTGCCATCTTGAAAATATCAAGTGTGAAATTTCCAAAATTTATTCAGTTCTCAAAAGTGATAAGATGCACATGTGTGCCAAATTTCGTTCAAATCGGTTATTTTTTATGCCAGTTATCTTTAGACAAACAAATTCACAAACTTCTAACATCTAAATTATTTAAAATGTAAAACTCACTACGCTTGTTTCAAAAATAGTGAACTAAAGATAGTGATATAAAGTGAATGAGATACTCTAAAATATCTGCGATTCTAATCCCCAGAAAGGTTTCTGAGTTACAATACAAACATATTTGAAGTAAATCGTATATTTTCACATTTCTACTATTTGTATATTTTAGTTAATACCAGACAAGAAGTCTACCTTGCTTTTGTTTCTATATAATTGTTTTCTGCACGCAATTCTTTTAAGGACTGGTTTCAATACACTTATCTCTCTACTCTATTCTTGATCTATCATCATTAAACTAAAAGCATCTACTGTTTTTTACGACCCTCTTATATTCTTTTAAAGTATTAGATTATATATTTATAAATTTACAGGTTATATATTTTATCGATTTTTGTCATCAATTGACGCCAATGTTGTAAATAATTTGATAAATGTTAGGAGAAGAAACATTTTTAATTAATTACTTGAGTTTAAATAATTTTCAGTAGTCTACCCACGACCTTAGGTCTTCCATTCTCAATAAGGAAAGCACCAGCGAAAATAATCTGTTCTTCTATTCAATACCCGTTTCCATCCTACTTTTTCAATACGCCACATGCAGTAAGAAATGGCGTCGTCCAGCGAAAACCGCGTTTGTGTAACATTAGCCTAACAAAAACAGTCTTGAAATTTTGTTACTTATCTATTGGATTAGGGAGTTTTCATAACAATACTGTTTCCTTTCTGGCCATCGAGCTATTAAGGTGGTTAAAGAAAGGTCTATGGTGCAGCAAAATTCAACTGCAGCAGCCTACAGAAGAAGACTTGGACAGACCAGCGGTCACTTGTAAAAGCTTACTACTGCAATGATTTCTGCTGAAGAGTGACATGAGTGATAGAGTTGGATGAATAGTAAATGGATATCGCAAACTGTTATAGTTACCCTTATTATGGGTATCCTAGGCCGAAATGGTTATCCATTCCAAGACCAATTAGTTGGATATTATATAGATAACTTAGACCTGTTGGATTCCCGCATTTTAAGACTGATTAGTTGAAATTGGTCAATCTAAAACCTTTTGCCGACGTAATTTAGTAGTAAATTGATTGTATCTTATAGTTTTATTCAGCTTGAGTTTATGAAATTATTTTATATTTCGCTTTTTTCTCCGTTAAGGCGGAAATGAGCATGCCTGTAGCTTAAACAAAAACATGCCAGCTACTTCCACGTAAATGGCATGCCTGTAGCTGGAAGTAAACAGATAAAAACGTAATAAAAATCCTTGGTATGCCAGTTGCTGGCAAATACCCACTTATGGCATGCAAGCTACTTCCTCAATTTTGCATTCATTGCAATTTTGCAGGAGAGCCAAAAACTGTCTATATAATTAGAATTTACATACATTAAAAACGTAAACAAATGAAACCTGTGTTTTTGGCATACAAGATGCAAACTATAATTTCGAAGTTGTTCCGTTTGATGTGTGAGGTTTTCCGGACAACTTTTACGTTGTTACCTTGATTTTACAAATTGTTGCAATTATGTCGTTGTTCCATAAGAGAAGTGATAATTTATTTTAACTATTACAAACTAATTATTCTAAATTTCATTTAATTTTCAGGTACCTTGAGAGAACGAAGTGAAGGTAGCATAACCGAAGATAGCAAATACTGAAGCGACTCCAAGAGAAGCTCCAACAGAATAGTGAGTAACTTTATCCCATTTTTCCTGACTTGGATCCTCAATAGAATGGTACAGTAGGAACACGTTATGATGGCACATAAACGCTAAACACACATGTAAAACAAAATCGATTAGTTCAGTTTTAAATTTAAAGATAAATTAGGCTAGACGCACACTGGAGACAAAACAGTATTCAGACTGTCTGCGGAGAGTGTCTCCCGGTGCAAAAGATTGTTGGAGGGCGTCAAAACTGTCACCCTTGAACAATCTTGAAGGCAGACATTCTGCAGACTGTTTTGTCTCCAGAGTGCGCCTAGCCTTAAGTTTTTGAGCAAGAAATAGCACCGCAATTGTTTTATGAAAGATCAGTGGTATTGTATTTTCCAACCAAGTCCAACCAGTTTCCCATAATATAGGTATCTTATGTTTTACGATGCTTGGTGAACACTAACAAGTGTTCATTATTTAGGCTCTCAGGATAGCTATAAATAATAACAGTAACTGCAAAGTGTTATTTTAATATAGTTTGAAGATTTATTTTTTCTTTAAACACCATGTTCGATGTTCAATTCCCATTGTAGTCGGGAATCAAATTGCATAATAAGCGATTACGAAAGCAATGCAATTGTGGAATGAATAAACAAATATATAAAGCTAAAGTTGTCGAATGAAACTTTTTTTTACATAAATAATCTCCTCTTATGACTGAAGTTAGTGAACAGAAATTTTATGAAATTCACTTCCAATCAGTTAAGTCCATTGTGAAAAGTTGATTAGTCTATTAGCACCAAATTCACTATAGCTAATGACTAACTGGTATGGACTACTGACTAACTAGTATGGACTATGGACTACTGACAAACAGATATGGACCAGTGATCACTTTTACAAAGAGGTCAAAGACGATTTGTATTAAACATGATCGATTGTGGTTCTTTGAAAATAAACTCATCTCCTTTCCACTTAGTGTTTTATTTGCTTCCTTTAAAGCAAACCTACTTCAAAAGCTTTCAAGAGAGATAATGTATAATATTGATTTAGCGATCAGAGACAGTTTCATCGATTGCTGAATCAAATGGAATCTTGTGGGTCATGCAATCTCCTCATCCTACCCCAACCACTTTGAACTATTCTCGTAGTTTTGCTGGTCGTACAAAAGACTTCCGTTAGACCTGTCAGTTAAGACTGAACAATCCGCCTGAGGGTGTGTGTATTTCGACGGCTTGAATAGTTGCAACCGACATGCCGAACGGAATTTGCACATAGTTAGGCGGACGTTTGTCTGCAGACCAGATTGTTACTCGAGGGCTAAATGTTTGAGTGATCTATGTTTTAGAATGAGTAAATAATAGATTAGATATAATCTCTCTTGAAAACGATTATGATGATTTGGATTGAAAAATTCTAAAAATTTAGTCCATTTAACAACAAATTTGTAACAATATTTGAAACTATAAAGGCAATATTATTGTACAATTTATTGTACATATCTTTTAAAACAAGGACATGATATATTGTACAATATTACACACATATACTGAATATTATGGTACAATACATATTGTACTACTCTTACAGTCTTATCAAATATTGTGAAATAGAAATAAAATTGAGCGTGTATGTACATTTTTCATTCCAAATTAGCGAATATATATGTTATCATACATTAGTAGCATGCAACATAATAAATATGACATGCAAAATATATGTTATATATACATGCATTTTACTATTACTCAATATAATATGACAATTTTTCAATCCAGGCATTAATAATATAGTGAATAGGAAGTAGGCATTTTATATTAAAGATGTAATATAAAGCTTCTTAATTCGGGATCTTATCTGGAATTTGACGCTGGACAAGAAAGTTCAGCAATACTATACATCGTTACTCTCCTTATAATAAACAGAGAGGAGTAACAATCTAAAGTAAGTGCTCAGAATGTTCTTCTTAAGACTGTTACTCCCCTTATAAAAACAGAAGTGTGATATTCCTTTGTCCCAAAGTACATTGGACTAAACATAACTTTGTCTTAAAAGTTATTTAGTCAGTCAATTATGTTCTAAAAAAAATATAAGGGGGTAAAAATCTAAAGAAGTACCGAAAGTATGTACATGAATAAGGGACCGGAATAGCTTGGTTTTTGAATATCGTCATTTTCTAATGCTCATCCTGAAAATTCTAAAATACTAACCTTCTCAATGTAAATCATCTTTTAAATAAAAGAATACACCCCAAGCCCTTTATATCAGACCCATTAATCTGGGGCTAGAAGCCCCAGATTATACTTGGTGCTCAAAGTTGCCGGCTATTGGCTCTAGATTCCCTAGGGGCCTGTTGCCGGGGACTGGCCCCCTGTCCCAGGCTGCAGGCACAAGGTTTATGCCACAAACCTAGGCTCAATATGCCCATGCCAAAATTAGAATTTCAAGCTAAAGTAAAAAAGTTCAAGAATTAGATAGTTTAAGGATGTCACCCTAATGGATATACAATATAAAGTAACATTGAAGAAGAACTTTCAACTTTGCTGGCAACCTGGGTTTTGCTGTAAAGAGGTGACATTATGTGGTCTCATATTGGACGCAGAATCCAATGCTCTGCAGCGGGGGTCTCTAACGTTTATGGTTGCCCGCTGAAGACCTCAGCTCTTCTTGGTTTTTTGTTCAAGATATTTTATGAAAAAAAACTAAGTTTTTGAGAATTATGAGGATAAACGTAAAAAAAACAACGATTTTCATAAGTGCGTCAAATTTCATATAAGAAGCCATTTTCATATAAGTAATGCGGTTTTGTTTGGTGAACACCTATGTACATAATTAATCTCCCTTATCAATAGTTTTATTTGACCTATTACTCCAATTAATCAATTATTTATCATTTGTGATTATAAATAAAAAGAGTGAGAGATTAAAAAGAGGCAATAAAATAAAACATTTTAATACATTATTGATAAGCAAGGTTTTGAATATTTCATAATTGAGTTCATCAATAATTATATAATATATATAACAAATCTTTGATAAGAAATTTAACGACTTTTATTATGTTATATTAATACATTTGGCACACAATATAAGGTTGAAAAGATGTGTAAGAAATAGCATGCATGATTATGAATGATATAAATGAAATAATAATAAACGAGAAACAAATAATAACTAAATTAGTGTGACATCATTATTAAGAATTAAGAATTAGGACAATAAATTTTAATTTATGTCAAGGTAGTCAAATTTTGTGGAACTCAATTGTGTCAACTGAGTCCAAAACGTGATAGTTGTATTCGGTCGTCCTATACAACTATGACGTTTTTTTTGTGGCCTCTTGGTTTTAAATTTACAGTCAAGAAAATTTTAATTACTCGTTACAATAAAATGATTTCCTCACATTTATAGAAGGTTACTTTATTCCACAGATCATGTTTCCGCAGCCAAAGTCTAACAAAGATACGGTATTAGAGATCTTGTAAGACCCAATATCTCTTAGGATTTAAACAATCTCTANAAAAATGTTTGAAACAATAGTTACACATTCTTTCCCTATACTTTTAAGGAATTTAAATTAAAACGAAAGATTACATGTCATGTTGTCTAAACCTTTTTTTCTTTAGTCGTCCGCCATATTTGCCACCATCTTGAAAATATTAAATATGAAATTTTAATAATTGTATATTCTTATCCTACTATTCAAGACCTTTTAAAGTTTGTATCTATACCATTTCACGCTAATTAAAAACTTGTTTTTTTAGTCATCCACCATTTAGGCTGCCATCTTGAAAATATCAAGTGTGAAATTTCCAAAATTTATTCAGTTCTCAAAAGTGATAAGATGCACATGTGTGCCAAATTTCGTTCAAATCGGTTATTTTTTATGCCAGTTATCTTTAGACAAACAAATTCACAAACTTCTAACATCTAAATTATTTAAAATGTAAAACTCACTACGCTTGTTTCAAAAATAGTGAACTAAAGATAGTGATATAAAGTGAATGAGATACTCTAAAATATCTGCGATTCTAATCCCCAGAAAGGTTTCTGAGTTACAATACAAACATATTTGAAGTAAATCGTATATTTTCACATTTCTACTATTTGTATATTTCAGTTAATACCAGACAAGAAGTCTACCTTGCTTTTGTTTCTATATAATTGTTTTCTGCACGCAATTCTTTTAAGGACTGGTTTCAATACACTTATCTCTCTACTCTATTCTTGATCTATCATCATTAAACTAAAAGCATCTACTGTTTTTTACGACCCTCTTATATTCTTCTAAAATATTAGGTTATATATTTATAAATTTACAGGTTATATATTTTATCGATTTTTGTCATCAATTGACGTCATTGTTGTAAATAATTTGATAAATGTTAGGAGAAGAAACATTTTTAATTAATTATTTGAGTTTAAATAATTTTCAGTAGTCTACCCACGACCTTAGGTCTTCCATTCTCAATAAGGAAAGCTCCAGCGAAAATAATCTGTTCTTCTATTCAATACCCGTTTCCATCCTGCTTTTTCAATACGCCACATGCAGTAAGAAATGGCGTCGTCCAGCGAAAACCGCGTTTGTGTAACATTAGCCTAACAAAAACAGTCTTGAAATTTTGTTACTTATCTATTGGATTAGGGAGTTTTCATAACAATACTGTTTCCTTTCTGGCCATCGAGCTATTAAGGTGGTTAAAGAAAGGTCTATGGTGCAGCAAAATTCAACTGCAGCAGCCTACAGAAGAAGACTTGGACAGACCAGCGGTCACTTGTAAAAGCTTACTACTGCAATGATTTCTGCTGAAGAGTGACATGAGTGATAGAGTTGGATGAATAGTAAATGGATATCGCAAACTGTTATAGTTACCCTTATTATGGGTATCCTAGGCCGAAATGGTTATCCATTCATAGACCAATTAGTTGGATATTATATAGATAACTTAGACCTGTTGGATTCCCGCATTTTAAGACTGATTAGTTGAAATTGGTCAATCTAAAACCTTTTGCCGACGTAATTTAGTAGTAAATTGATTGTATCTTATAGTTTTATTCAGCTTGAGTTTATGAAATTATTTTATATTTCGCTTTTTTCTCCGTTAAGGCGGAAATGAGCATGCCTGTAGCTTAAACAAAAACATGCCAGCTACTTCCACGTAAATGGCATGCCTGTAGCTGGAAGTAAACAGATAAAAACGTAATAAAAATCCTTGGTATGCCAGTTGCTGGCAAATACCCACTTATGGCATGCAAGCTACTTCCTCAATTTTGCATTCATTGCAATTTTGCAGGAGAGCCAAAAACTGTCTATATAATTAGAATTTACATACATTAAAAACGTAAACAAATGAAACCTGTGTTTTTGGCATACAAGATGCAAACTATAATTTCGAAGTTGTTCCGTTTGATGTGTGAGGTTTTCCGGACACTTTTACGTTGTTACCTTGATTTTACAAATTGTTGCAATTATGTCGTTGTTCCATAAGAGAAGTGATAATTTATTTTAACTATTACAAACTAATTATTCTAAATTTCATTTAATTTTCAGGTACCTTGAGAGAACGAAGTGAAGGTAGCATAACCGAAGATAGCAAATACTGAAGCGACTCCAAGAGAAGCTCCAACAGAATAGTGAGTAACTTTATCCCATTTTTCCTGACTTGGATCCTCAATAGAATGGTACAGTAGGAACACGTTATGATGGCACATAAACGCTAAACACACATGTAAAACAAAATCGATTAGTTCAGTTTTAAATTTAAAGATAAATTAGGCTAGACGCACACTGGAGACAAAACAGTATTCAGACTGTCTGCGGAGAGTGTCTCCCGGTGCAAAAGATTGTTGGAGGGCGTCAAAACTGTCACCCTTGAACAATCTTGAAGGCAGACATTCTGCAGACTGTTTTGTCTCCAGAGTGCGCCTAGCCTTAAGTTTTTGAGCAAGAAATAGCACCGCAATTGTTTTATGAAAGATCAGTGGTATTGTATTTTCCAACCAAGTCCAACCAGTTTCCCATAATACAGGTATCTTATGTTTTACGATGCTTGGTAAACACTAACAAGTGTTCATTATTTAGGCTCTCAGGATAGCTATAAATAATAACAGTAACTGCAAAGTGTTATTTTAATATAGTTTGAAGATTTATTTTTTCTTTAAACACCATGTTCGATGTTCAATTCCCATTGTAGTCGGGAATCAAATTGCATAATAAGCGATTACGAAAGCAATGCAATTGTGGAATGAATAAACAAATATATAAAGCTAAAGTTGTCGAATGAAACTTTTTTTTACATAAATAATCTCCTCTTATGACTGAAGTTAGTGAACAGAAATTTTATGAAATTCACTTCCAATCAGTTAAGTCCATTGTGAAAAGTTGATTAGTCTATTAGCAACAAATTCACTATAGCTAATGACTAACTGGTATGGACTACTGACTAACTAGTATGGACTATGGACTACTGACAAACAGATATGGACCAGTGATCACTTTTACAAAGAGGTCAAAGACGATTTGTATTAAACATGATCGATTGTGGTTCTTTGAAAATAAACTCATCTCCTTTCCACTTAGTGTTTTATTTGCTTCCTTTAAAGCAAACCTACTTCAAAAGCTTTCAAGAGAGATAATGTATAATATTGATTTAGCGATCAGAGACAGTTTCATCGATTGCTGAATCAAATGGAATCTTTTGGGTCATGCAATCTTCTCATCCTACCCCAACCACTTTGAACTATTCTCGTAGTTTTGCTGGTCGTACAAAAGACTTCCGTTAGACCTGTCAGTTAAGACTGAACAATCCGCCTGAGGGTGTGTGTATTTCGACGGCTTGAATAGTTGCAACCGACATGCCGAACGGAATTTGCACATAGTTAGGCGGACGTTTGTCTGCAGACCAGATTGTTACTCGAGGGCTAAATGTTTGAGTGATCTATGTTTTAGAATGAGTAAATAATAGATTAGATATAATCTCTCTTGAAAACGATTATGATGATTTGGATTGAAAAATTCTAAAAATTTAGTCCATTTAACAACAAATTTGTAACAATATTTGAAACTATAAAGGCAATATTATTGTACAATTTATTGTACATATCTTTTAAAACAAGGACATGATATATTGTACAATATTACACACATATACTGAATATTATGGTACAATACATATTGTACTACTCTTACAGTCTTATCAAATATTGTGAAATAGAAATAAAATTGAGCGTGTATGTACATTTTTCATTCCAAATTAGCGAATATATATGTTATCATACATTAGTAGCATGCAACATAATAAATATGACATGCAAAATATATGTTATATATACATGCATTTTACTATTACTCAATATAATATGACAATTTTTCAATCCAGGCATTAATAATATAGTGAATAGGAAATAGGCATTTTATATTAAAGATGTAATATAAAGCTTCTTAATTCGGGATCTTATCTGGAATTTGACGCTGGACAAGAAAGTTCGGCAATACTATACATCGTTACTCTCCTTATAATAAACAGAGAGGAGTAACAATCTAAAGTAAGTGCTCAGAATGTTCTTCTTAAGACTGTTACTCCCCTTATAAAAACAGAAGTGTGATATTCCTTTGTCCCAAAGTACATTGGACTAAACATAACTTTGTCTTAAAAGTTATTTAGTCAGTCAATTATGTTCTAAAAAAAATATAAGGGGGTAAAAATCTAAAGAAGTACCGAAAGTATGTACATGAATAAGGGACCGGAATAGCTTGGTTTTTGAATATCGTCATTTTCTAATGCTCATCCTGAAAATTCTAAAATACTAACCTTCTCAATGTAAATCATCTTTTAAATAAAAGAATACACCCCAAGCCCTTTATATCAGACCCATTAATCTGGGGCTAGAAGCCCCAGATTATACTTGGTGCTCAAAGTTGCCGGCTATTGGCTCTAGATTCCCTAGGGGCCTGTTGCCGGGGACTGGCCCCCTGTCCCAGGCTGCAGGCACAAGGTTTATGCCACAAACCTAGGCTCAATATGCCCATGCCAAAATTAGAATTTCAAGCTAAAGTAAAAAAGTTCAAGAATTAGATAGTTTAAGGATGTCACCCTAATGGATATACAATATAAAGTAACATTGAAGAAGAACTTTCAACTTTGCTGGCAACCTGGGTTTTGCTGTAAAGAGGTGACATTATGTGGTCTCATATTGGACGCAGAATCCAATGCTCTGCAGCGGGGGTCTCTAACGTTTATGGTTGCCCGCTGAAGACCTCAGCTCTTCTTGGTTTTTTGTTCAAGATATTTTATGAAAAAAAACTAAGTTTTTGAGAATTATGAGGATAAACGTAAAAAAAACAACGATTTTCATAAGTGCGTCAAATTTCATATAAGAAGCCATTTTCATATAAGTAATGCGGTTTTGTTTGGTGAACACCTATGTACATAATTAATCTCCCTTATCAATAGTTTTATTTGACCTATTACTCCAATTAATCAATTATTTATCATTTGTGATTATAAATAAAAAGAGTGAGAGATTAAAAAGAGGCAATAAAATAAAACATTTTAATACATTATTGATAAGCAAGGTTTTGAATATTTCATAATTGAGTTCATCAATAATTATATAATATATATAACAAATCTGTGATAAGAAATTTAACGACTTTTATTATGTTATATTAATACATTTGGCACACAATATAAGGTTGAAAAGATGTGTAAGAAATAGCATGCATGATTATGAATGATATAAATGAAATAATAATAAACGAGAAACAAATAATAACTAAATTAGTGTGACATCATTATTAAGAATTAAGAATTAGGACAATAAATTTTAATTTATGTCAAGGTAGTCAAATTTTGTGGAACTCAATTGTGTCAACTGAGTCCAAAACGTGATAGTTGTATTCGGTCGTCCTATACAACTATGACGTTTTTTTTGTGGCCTCTTGGTTTTAAATTTACAGTCAAGAAAATTTTAATTACTCGTTACAATAAAATGATTTCCTCACATTTATAGAAGGTTACTTTATTCCACAGATCATGTTTCCGCAGCCAAAGTCTAACAAAGATACGGTATTAGAGATCTTGTAAGACCCAATATCTCTTAGGATTTAAACAATCTCTAAAGCGTTCTTTTCGGAAAGAATTTTAACTTATAAGGACTTACATGCCGATTTATTGTGACGCTAAAGCCTCGTCCAGACTGCCGAACCTAACATTAGTATCTGCGCATGGCCAGTCCGAGATGCGCAGGCGCACTTTAGACTGAGTATGCGCAGATACTATTGCTCAGCGTTTCCTCGAGGCTTTAATTGTTAACCTTACAATATTTATACGATTGACACGGGTATTATTGTAAGCACCGCCTAAGAATAAGAATTGATGTCACAAACAGTTTAATTATTACAAGTGAAAAAAAATGGAAATGGCAATAAAAGAAAGAAGAGAATAAGGGTAAATACAGAAAAACAAGAAGAACAAATATTTACGTCCACATTTTAAAAAAAGAAATTGGAAGAAATCAGGGGGATATGAAAAGATGAATATAAAAAAGCATTGATTAGTCAGAAATATCATATTAATTTTTTTAAATAAACTTCCAACCGTTTGTTATTTTAATTAAATGCAAAAACAATTTTTTTTTTTTTCATTGATTTTTATAAAAACAAAACCTACCAAATGCCATAATTCCGATAGCAGGTATTATCTGCCAATTAAACACTTGCCATGATTGCGGCGTGGACGGTCTGCAATAATATATATTAACACCATAAACAAAACAAAAAATAAAAATAAACATTATATTAATTCTTAAAAATAATTATAATGTACTTATCTTGGAAGGATGAATTTGTTTTGTTTTTTTATAAAACTAGTGTCTATTTTATATTTAAAAAATGAATAATAAATCTAATTAACTATTAGAACTAATACACCTATTTAATTTGCTAAATCTAAAATTAGCTAAAAATTAAAAATGATCTAAATTAGAGGAATATATAAAGCATATTCATGGATTTAGAAGTATACTTTTTAGTAAGAATTCGTTTTAAAAAACAATTTTCATTTTTAATAAAACGTCTGTAAAAAAAAAAAATAATAATAATAAAAAGT
>KZ653183.1:50594-61661 GCA_001010745.2 Gerris buenoi | reverse complement strand
ATATATTTCAATTAAACAACAAGATTTAATCTGGCAATGACAACTTAAACATTTCTAATAAATTTTCATAAACAAGTCAAAATAAATGACAGATATCCAACAACTACCCTTTTCATATTCCATAACTATACTACTTCCCTTCTCATACCACGTCAGCCGCGCAGCTGCCGCTACCACGTCTTTTCGGGGGTTGACGAGCGAAGCGAGTAGGGGGCGGAGCCCCCTAGTAACTAAAAAAATACTTTATTTAAGTGTGTAGTTTGTTACCTTGAGTATGATGTTTAGTTTAGGTTGTCCAAGCCTGGTGGTCTGCGATCAACAGCAGGAGAATTTTCAATAGGTTTGCAGAATCTGTCCGCTGTCATCAGGACATTGTCGAAATCACAGTAAAGAGAACAGCAATCTGTAGGACCAGAACACTGCAACAGATTGAAAAAAAGAATATTAAGTAAAAATTGTATAAATTAAATAGTTATTATTTACTAAATATATCTTTGAGAACATCAAAAATTGGAGTCTATTTAAACTTTACAACAACTATCTATTCGAATAAAATAAAATAGAGATTTTTTTAATTTATTAGCTCTATACTGTGGTGAGGGTCGTCGTAGCCAAACAGTGAAGCCTCGACCAGACTGCCGAACCGAACAGAGGAAAAGAGCCGAGCATTGGACTCTGCGCATGCCCAGTCTGAGATGCGCAGGCGCACTTTAAACTGGTCTTTCGCATAGACTACTACTCGAATCGTTTCTTCTGTTCGGTTCGGAAGTCTGGACGACGAAGCTTAAGCGTGCCTAATACATCAACATATCCGGTTCGAACCAGACAGAGGTGACACTTGTTTCACACTGATGATCGCCTAAAGTAGAAGAGTAAAGTGGCCGAACCCCCACTTAACTAACCTAATGAAGTGTTCATCGGATGTAAGGTTGAGGTGAAGAACAACACTAGCTATATAGTAAAGAAATTAAATGTGTACATGCTGCCGCAGGATGAGAGAGATGCATTCATCTTTTAAAAGCAAACCATGTAAACTAACTAAGGCGTGCAGGAGAAAGAAGCATTTTTATCTTGTATCCAGTTAAGCAATACGTGAACTGTCTTGGGAACGGAGTGATCGGTCTTTTGCACGCCGTATTTTGTATGATTGAAATGTCTATGAGTATGGAAGAAGCGTAAGAACCGACTGATTGGTCTTTTGCATGTTATATGTATGATTGATATGTTTCTGAGTTAGGAAGAAGCATGAGAACTGGCTGATTGGTCTTTTGCATGGTGTATCTCAGATGATTAAAAACGTCTCAGAAAAAGGAAGAAGCATAGAAACTGACTGATTGGTCTTTTGGATGGTGTATGGTGTATCTTAGATGATTAAAAATGTCTCAGAAAAAGGCAGAAGCATAGAAGCTGACTGATTGGTCTTTTGCATGGTGTACCTTTTATGATTAAAACGTCTCTGAATAAGGAAGAAGCATGAGAACCGACTGATTGGTCATTTGCATGTTGCATTTTGTATAGTTAAAATGTNATATTTTATATTTTGTGGAAATTTCTGTAGGAAGAACTGTTAAAGAAATTTCTTTTCAAAAAATTGGTCGATTTATTTTTAGATATTAAGACAATAGTTAATAAATCACGCCTTACCGTGCCTAAACCTTTACTAACTTAATCGTGACCTCTTCTTTAAAATAAAATAAAATTCTAAAATAAAATCTAGGAGTAAATACGTAGTAAAACAATTTGAGATGCCAATTGAGATTTTTTAAAATTTTGTATCTAAGGGGAACCTAAGGCAGGCGAGTAAGAAAAGAGGGAATTGAGCCTATACCAATCTTCTAAATTTTGGAAGTCAATACTTGAGAATGAGCTGTTATTTTGGATGTAAGCATGTATATTAATAAAAGATAATTCCAATTTCAACCAAGGGACTTACACAATCGTAAGTCCTTGGTTGTAATTGCAATTACACGTGGAGGGAGGGTAGGAAAATACCACTGCNAATGTCTCTGAATAAGGCAAAAGCATGGGAACTGACTGATCCTTTTGCATGGTTTATCTTTTGTAATTAACATGTCTCAGAATAAGGCAGAAGCATGAGAACCGGCTGATAGGTCTTTTGAATCTTGTATTACTGAAATGTCTCTGAGTGACAAGAAAAATGACATACCATAATATACCAATGCGTTACTATAAACACCACATATAATCACAATACCTTCACAATAATAACTAACCTTCATACCATTACTCATACATTCACAATATATGCCGCTTGGAAAACAACATAACACAAAAACGACGCACATAAAAATAAAAGCAATATTTCTTAACATGATAATGTTTAAATTTTTAAAAAATATATAATTAAACATGAAAAATATATATATGCAGACAAAACTTAAAATATAATTTGACACTGATGTTTCAATATGTGTTAATTCATTACATTACTATTCTCTAATAATGATCTTAAATGTATATTTAGATTAAAATACAAATTCATTTTTCAATATTATCTTATCTATGTTATATTATACATTTTTTTTTTTTACTAATCTGTTAATAAGAAATAAAAAATAAAAAAATATTGATAGTAAATAGTTTTTGGATGATTAAAAACAATTATTTCGAAGAGTGGAGATTTATGAACTATGACATTTTCAACATCGACAGATTCACATATCTATGCAGTGATATGTAGATAATTGCATTATCTCTTGTCTAAAAACCAATAAAGAAACAACCAAAGAGTATTTTAAATTCTGACATCCCTATTTTAAACCTTGAAAACCACCATAAATATCTCCAGTTCGCTTATTCTATATTAGATCAGGGGAGATCAGGGTCTGGGGTTTTCAGTGCTAAACCCCAATTTGATAAAGATAGAACAGAGCAAATGATGGTGAAAGCAAAATAGAGTAACAAATACACTAAAACAGAAATGTAAACAATTAGGTTACAACTATTGTTATAGTAATATACCTAAGCCTTCGACAACTGTGCCTAACAGTTTCGGCGTATGGTGTAATAGTAGTAATTGTCGAGTTCCAGCAAAAATGTGGGAACTATTTTTAAGGTTCAAGAACTGTTCCACCTTTAGATGGAACACACATGACACATGACAGTTCCAGAACTGGTCAAAAAGCGTATTAGAATAGCATTTTGATAGTGAGCATGATCCGGGCAGTTTATGAATTTATTGTCAGAGGCTGTGCTGAAACAAACCTATAAATCGTCGTAAAAAGTGAAAAAAAGGTCATTTTTGGCTGAGCCATTCTGCCACTGCCAACTGAAGAACTGGTTACTTTGTACTATACTATAAGAACATCCTAATCAGCCTACTTAGTGGATAGTGTACTATAAGAACATCCTAATCAGCCTACTTAGTGGATAGTGTACTATAAGAACATCCTAATCAGCCGACTTAGTGGATAGTGTACTATAAGAACATCCTAATCAGCCGACTTAGTGGATAGTGTATTTATAAGAATCTATAGTTAATTTTAATCTATAGTTAATATTCTTAATAATTCTTCGTACTATTTCAAAAACAAACTAATATAAAATTAACAGAAAGATATTCAATTCTTAATCTATCTATATTATTAAAAAAGTTTTGTAAACAAACTAGTTCAGTGAGAGTGCTATACAAAACCTGTGTGAAAGAGCGCGATAGGAGAGAAGGGGGGTAGTCCGGGGAGAAAAGAGGGAGCTTGTTGAGCGTGACATACTAAACTGTGTGTAGACAGAGTGAAGGAGATTAGGGGGATAAGGGAGAACCTGAGAGTAGGTATATAAAAATGTCAGAGAGACAAGGAAAGTAGATAGTAGTGCACCTACCCCCACTACGTCAGCCGCTGTGCTACACAATACTCACGCATCTTTACCTCACCCTTCTCATTCCATAACTATGCACACACAACTTGCAAAAAACGATCGCTAAATCAGTCTTTCTCAGGAATTTTCTCAACAGTCCTTTTCAGTACTTTCTATAGCTAACGTGATATTTTACAGCATGTATTGTATGTATTTGTCAACATTGAAAAGAAACATGAGATCAATTTTAATGCTTCACATTAGAGTGCCTCGATGTGACAGCGGCCGCTTTTCGGGGGTTGACGAGCGAAGCGAGTAGGGGGCGGAGCCCTCAAGTATTATATTAAATAACATTGGATGACTATGGAAATTATTTTAAACGGGGAAAAAGCATAAGGAAAATACCCATTTATCGTACCATTTAATGTTTATATTATATAAATATTATCGTAGAACGAAAAAACCTATCATAATTAACAAAAGAAAATTGAATGTTATTAGTTATTACCATAAAATACGTTTACAAAGGCTTTATTAACAAATTCGAACACTTTTTTNGGCCATTTTGATTTCCATTTATGTCCACCATATTGAATTATAGCCGCCATCTTTGATTTATTCATCAGTAATTCTCCTACTTTCCATTGACATAGAGATCTGAAATTTGGTACATAGATATAGTGTAACATAAATAGAAAAGTAAGGCCATTTTGATTTCCATTTATGTCCACCATATTGAATTATAGCCGCCATCTTTGATTTATTCATCAGTAATTCTCCTACTTTCCATTGACATAGAGATCTGAAATTTGGTACATAGATATAGTGTAACATAAATAGAAAAGTAAGGCCATTTTGATTTCCATTTATGTCCACCATATTGAATTATAGCCGCCATCTTTGATTTATTCATCAGTAATTCTCCTACTTTCCATTGACATAGAGATCTGAAATTTGGTACATAGATATAGTGTAACATAAATAGAAAAGTAAGGCCATTTTGATTTCCATTTATGTCCACCATATTGAATTATAGCCGCCATCTTTGATTTATTCATCAGTAATTCTCCTACTTTCCATTGACATAGAGATCTGAAATTTGGTACATAGATATAGTGTAACATAAATAGAAAAGTAAGGCCATTTTGATTTCCATTTATGTCCACCATATTGAATTATAGCCGCCATCTTTGATTTATTCATCAGTAATTCTCCTACTTTCCATTGACATAGAGATCTGAAATTTGGTACATAGATATAGTGTAACATAAATAGAAAAGTAAGGCCATTTTGATTTCCATTTATGTCCACCATATTGAATTATAGCCGCCATCTTTGATTTATTCATCAGTAATTCTCCTACTTTCCATTGACATAGAGATCTGAAATTTGGTACATAGATATAGTGTAACATAAATAGAAAAGTAAGGCCATTTTGATTTCCATTTATGTCCACCATATTGAATTATAGCCGCCATCTTTGATTTATTCATCAGTAATTCTCCTACTTTCCATTGACATAGAGATCTGAAATTTGGTACATAGATATAGTGTAACATAAATAGAAAAGTAAGGCCATTTTGATTTCCATTTATGTCCACCATATTGAATTATAGCCGCCATCTTTGATTTATTCATCAGTAATTCTCCTACTTTCCATTGACATAGAGATCTGAAATTTGGTACATAGATATAGTGTAACATAAATAGAAAAGTAAGGCCATTTTGATTTCCATTTATGTCCACCATATTGAATTATAGCCGCCATCTTTGATTTATTCATCAGTAATTCTCCTACTTTCCATTGACATAGAGATCTGAAATTTGGTACATAGATATAGTGTAACATAAATAGAAAAGTAAGGCCATTTTGATTTCCATTTATGTCCACCATATTGAATTATAGCCGCCATCTTTGATTTATTCATCAGTAATTCTCCTACTTTCCATTGACATAGAGATCTGAAATTTGGTACATAGATATAGTGTAACATAAATAGAAAAGTAAGGCCATTTTGATTTCCATTTATGTCCACCATATTGAATTATAGCCGCCATCTTTGATTTATTCATCAGTAATTCTCCTACTTTCCATTGACATAGAGATCTGAAATTTGGTACATAGATATAGTGTAACATAAATAGAAAAGTAAGGCCATTTTGATTTCCATTTATGTCCACCATATTGAATTATAGCCGCCATCTTTGATTTATTCATCAGTAATTCTCCTACTTTCCATTGACATAGAGATCTGAAATTTGGTACATAGATATAGTGTAACATAAATAGAAAAGTAAGGCCATTTTGATTTCCATTTATGTCCACCATATTGAATTATAGCCGCCATCTTTGATTTATTCATCAGTAATTCTCCTACTTTCCATTGACATAGAGATCTGAAATTTGGTACATAGATATAGTGTAACATAAATAGAAAAGTAAGGCCATTTTGATTTCCATTTATGTCCACCATATTGAATTATAGCCGCCATCTTTGATTTATTCATCAGTAATTCTCCTACTTTCCATTGACATAGAGATCTGAAATTTGGTACATAGATATAGTGTAACATAAATAGAAAAGTAAGGCCATTTTGATTTCCATTTATGTCCACCATATTGAATTATAGCCGCCATCTTTGATTTATTCATCAGTAATTCTCCTACTTTCCATTGACATAGAGATCTGAAATTTGGTACATAGATATAGTGTAACATAAATAGAAAAGTAAGGCCATTTTGATTTCCATTTATGTCCACCATATTGAATTATAGCCGCCATCTTTGATTTATTCATCAGTAATTCTCCTACTTTCCATTGACATAGAGATCTGAAATTTGGTACATAGATATAGTGTAACATAAATAGAAAAGTAAGGCCATTTTGATTTCCATTTATGTCCACCATATTGAATTATAGCCGCCATCTTTGATTTATTCATCAGTAATTCTCCTACTTTCCATTGACATAGAGATCTGAAATTTGGTACATAGATATAGTGTAACATAAATAGAAAAGTAAGGCCATTTTGATTTCCATTTATGTCCACCATATTGAATTATAGCCGCCATCTTTGATTTATTCATCAGTAATTCTCCTACTTTCCATTGACATAGAGATCTGAAATTTGGTACATAGATATAGTGTAACATAAATAGAAAAGTAAGGCCATTTTGATTTCCATTTATGTCCACCATATTGAATTATAGCCGCCATCTTTGATTTATTCATCAGTAATTCTCCTACTTTCCATTGACATAGAGATCTGAAATTTGGTACATAGATATAGTGTAACATAAATAGAAAAGTAAGGCCATTTTGATTTCCATTTATGTCCACCATATTGAATTATAGCCGCCATCTTTGATTTATTCATCAGTAATTCTCCTACTTTCCATTGACATAGAGATCTGAAATTTGGTACATAGATATAGTGTAACATAAATAGAAAAGTAAGGCCATTTTGATTTCCATTTATGTCCACCATATTGAATTATAGCCGCCATCTTTGATTTATTCATCAGTAATTCTCCTACTTTCCATTGACATAGAGATCTGAAATTTGGTACATAGATATAGTGTAACATAAATAGAAAAGTAAGGCCATTTTGATTTCCATTTATGTCCACCATATTGAATTATAGCCGCCATCTTTGATTTATTCATCAGTAATTCTCCTACTTTCCATTGACATAGAGATCTGAAATTTGGTACATAGATATAGTGTAACATAAATAGAAAAGTAAGGCCATTTTGATTTCCATTTATGTCCACCATATTGAATTATAGCCGCCATCTTTGATTTATTCATCAGTAATTCTCCTACTTTCCATTGACATAGAGATCTGAAATTTGGTACATAGATATAGTGTAACATAAATAGAAAAGTAAGGCCATTTTGATTTCCATTTATGTCCACCATATTGAATTATAGCCGCCATCTTTGATTTATTCATCAGTAATTCTCCTACTTTCCATTGACATAGAGATCTGAAATTTGGTACATAGATATAGTGTAACATAAATAGAAAAGTAAGGCCATTTTGATTTCCATTTATGTCCACCATATTGAATTATAGCCGCCATCTTTGATTTATTCATCAGTAATTCTCCTACTTTCCATTGACATAGAGATCTGAAATTTGGTACATAGATATAGTGTAACATAAATAGAAAAGTAAGGCCATTTTGATTTCCATTTATGTCCACCATATTGAATTATAGCCGCCATCTTTGATTTATTCATCAGTAATTCTCCTACTTTCCATTGACATAGAGATCTGAAATTTGGTACATAGATATAGTGTAACATAAATAGAAAAGTAAGGCCATTTTGATTTCCATTTATGTCCACCATATTGAATTATAGCCGCCATCTTTGATTTATTCATCAGTAATTCTCCTACTTTCCATTGACATAGAGATCTGAAATTTGGTACATAGATATAGTGTAACATAAATAGAAAAGTAAGGCCATTTTGATTTCCATTTATGTCCACCATATTGAATTATAGCCGCCATCTTTGATTTATTCATCAGTAATTCTCCTACTTTCCATTGACATAGAGATCTGAAATTTGGTACATAGATATAGTGTAACATAAATAGAAAAGTAAGGCCATTTTGATTTCCATTTATGTCCACCATATTGAATTATAGCCGCCATCTTTGATTTATTCATCAGTAATTCTCCTACTTTCCATTGACATAGAGATCTGAAATTTGGTACATAGATATAGTGTAACATAAATAGAAAAGTAAGGCCATTTTGATTTCCATTTATGTCCACCATATTGAATTATAGCCGCCATCTTTGATTTATTCATCAGTAATTCTCCTACTTTCCATTGACATAGAGATCTGAAATTTGGTACATAGATATAGTGTAACATAAATAGAAAAGTAAGGCCATTTTGATTTCCATTTATGTCCACCATATTGAATTATAGCCGCCATCTTTGATTTATTCATCAGTAATTCTCCTACTTTCCATTGACATAGAGATCTGAAATTTGGTACATAGATATAGTGTAACATAAATAGAAAAGTAAGGCCATTTTGATTTCCATTTATGTCCACCATATTGAATTATAGCCGCCATCTTTGATTTATTCATCAGTAATTCTCCTACTTTCCATTGACATAGAGATCTGAAATTTGGTACATAGATATAGTGTAACATAAATAGAAAAGTAAGGCCATTTTGATTTCCATTTATGTCCACCATATTGAATTATAGCCGCCATCTTTGATTTATTCATCAGTAATTCTCCTACTTTCCATTGACATAGAGATCTGAAATTTGGTACATAGATATAGTGTAACATAAATAGAAAAGTAAGGCCATTTTGATTTCCATTTATGTCCACCATATTGAATTATAGCCGCCATCTTTGATTTATTCATCAGTAATTCTCCTACTTTCCATTGACATAGAGATCTGAAATTTGGTACATAGATATAGTGTAACATAAATAGAAAAGTAAGGCCATTTTGATTTCCATTTATGTCCACCATATTGAATTATAGCCGCCATCTTTGATTTATTCATCAGTAATTCTCCTACTTTCCATTGACATAGAGATCTGAAATTTGGTACATAGATATAGTGTAACATAAATAGAAAAGTAAGGCCATTTTGATTTCCATTTATGTCCACCATATTGAATTATAGCCGCCATCTTTGATTTATTCATCAGTAATTCTCCTACTTTCCATTGACATAGAGATCTGAAATTTGGTACATAGATATAGTGTAACATAAATAGAAAAGTAAGGCCATTTTGATTTCCATTTATGTCCACCATATTGAATTATAGCCGCCATCTTTGATTTATTCATCAGTAATTCTCCTACTTTCCATTGACATAGAGATCTGAAATTTGGTACATAGATATAGTGTAACATAAATAGAAAAGTAAGGCCATTTTGATTTCCATTTATGTCCACCATATTGAATTATAGCCGCCATCTTTGATTTATTCATCAGTAATTCTCCTACTTTCCATTGACATAGAGATCTGAAATTTGGTACATAGATATAGTGTAACATAAATAGAAAAGTAAGGCCATTTTGATTTCCATTTATGTCCACCATATTGAATTATAGCCGCCATCTTTGATTTATTCATCAGTAATTCTCCTACTTTCCATTGACATAGAGATCTGAAATTTGGTACATAGATATAGTGTAACATAAATAGAAAAGTAAGGCCATTTTGATTTCCATTTATGTCCACCATATTGAATTATAGCCGCCATCTTTGATTTATTCATCAGTAATTCTCCTACTTTCCATTGACATAGAGATCTGAAATTTGGTACATAGATATAGTGTAACATAAATAGAAAAGTAAGGCCATTTTGATTTCCATTTATGTCCACCATATTGAATTATAGCCGCCATCTTTGATTTATTCATCAGTAATTCTCCTACTTTCCATTGACATAGAGATCTGAAATTTGGTACATAGATATAGTGTAACATAAATAGAAAAGTAAGGCCATTTTGATTTCCATTTATGTCCACCATATTGAATTATAGCCGCCATCTTTGATTTATTCATCAGTAATTCTCCTACTTTCCATTGACATAGAGATCTGAAATTTGGTACATAGATATAGTGTAACATAAATAGAAAAGTGCGGCCAGTTTGATTTCTATATATGGCCGCCATTTAGTATTATATCCGCCATCTTGGATTTGTTTCACATTCTATTATCTCAGCTTCAAGTGGACCTAGAGATCTGAAATTTGGTACATAGACTTATGGTATAGCTAAAGAAGAAAATTAAAGACACTTTTACTTCAACAAATGGCCGCCATATTAAATTATAACCGCCATCTTTGGTTTAATAATACTCTATTATCTCAGCTTTCAGTGGACCTAAAGATCTGAAATTTGGTTCATAGACCTATAGTAATTAAAGAAGAAAATTAAAAGTACTTTCACTTCAACATATTGCCGCCATCTTGGATTTAATCAGATACTATTATCTTAGCTTCGAGTGGATTTAAAGATCTTAAATTTGTTAGATAGACTTATTGTAACTAAAATTAAAAATTGAAGGTATTATAAAATAGAATAATTGAAAATACATTAAAAAAATAATATAATCTACTTTACTAAAATACGAAATTATGTAAGAATAAAGATATATTAATTATATATTGTTTTAATTATTATTTACACACAGCGCCAACTTCTAGACTGATAAGGTGCGCAAAGCGCACCGATCCGGCTAGTAA
>KZ653183.1:0-11131 GCA_001010745.2 Gerris buenoi | reverse complement strand
TTTTTCCACTTTACCCCCCTCCTTAATGAAAATATGACAAAACTATACATAACAACAATTAATGTACTCTCAAAGAGCTTTTCAACCATATGCATCATGAAGGGTATTTATTACTTTGACCCCGTATCCATTACTTGTACCTCGTACTCCTGGGTACCAAAAATTAAATTTCGAAAAATCATGTAGACAGTGCCCTTCCCCTTGTATAAAGGACATACCCACCCACCCACATACATACCCACGGACTTTCATCTTTATATATATAGATTACGACTCACAATGACTATCAAAATAAATAAAAATATAGAACTCATAGACCAGGACATAGCATGCAAAAAAGTGTATGACTAACATCAAGCTAGAATTTTATGTGTAAGTTCGTCTGCGGGACAGAGCTTGGCAATAGGCATTAGAAACAAAAACTAACCGGTGCGGTGGAGAGCGGCCATTTTCGGTGGTGACCTCTTTGGTTTGGTTTTGTTAGACTAACTAACCTATTAAGTGACAAAGTACCATCAACTTGATTATTGTTCTACAAACTAATTTCGTCTTAAGATCATGAAAATCAGATTGTCCACCAAAAAAGACAGGACATGGCCGCTCTCCGCCGGTTTGTTGGGAAAATTATGAAAATCATAAAAACANAAAGCAAGCTAATAAAAACGTAGTAATAAATGAGATTCTATATTCACTAACTCACTAGTAGAAATAGGCTCTTATTGGCATAATAATTAATCTGCCAATTTGCGTGGCCTCACTTACTATTATTGGACGGGAGGAACGATTCGATTTAAGACGAATGGTCAAATGGGAATTAAAAAATCGGTCTGAGACAATGTAGACAAACTTTCTTTTATACGAGTTCATAAATAGTGCCCAGTGTTTTCCATTTATTAGTTTTTGGAAGGCGAATTTAATTATTATTGAACTTATTCATCAAAATGTATCATAAAAAAATAATCGGCGTACGGAATCGTACCCGGCCTCTCTCCGTTCACGTTTAAAACTATTTTCTGAGGAACTAGATTTTTTTCGGGGTAAACGGCGTATATCGTTACATTCGTATTTAAATGGAATACATTCTAGAATTTTTAATCAAAATCGTCGGTATGATTTTTCTGAACAAATATGTCAAAATCGGTCCAGCAGTTGCAAAAAATATAAAGTTTGAATGGGAACTGCACTTAGCTCAACGAAGAGTCGCATTTGCCCACCCCCAATCTATACTATCACTAAAACGTCACCTGTTGTCCCCTCCATCACTCTCCCCCTTTTGCCCTTCTCAAAACGCCGGAGGGGCCGGATTGGCGAAGTGATTGTAGAGGTTATACTGTGTACAGGTGTTAATTATGAAAAAGAAGTTGTAACTTGTCCTATACTTAATCCATATTTATTGAGCTGAGCGAAGCGAAGCTCTTATACTACACTTTGCATTTTTTCGGATGCATACTCCTCCTGAACGGCTGAACCGATCCGTACAAAATTCAGCACGGTCATAGTAACCAACCACAGGAAGGTATAAATCTGAAATGGTCCAAATCGGTACACAGGGGTACGAGGTACAGGGTACAGGGTACACAAGTTTTCTCCTGAACGGCTGAACCGATCCGTAAAAAATTCAGCACGGTCATAGGAAGGTATAAACAACAGGAAGGTATAAATCTGAAACGGTCCAAATTGGTACACATGGGTACGGGGTACGGAATACAAAAGTTTTCTCCTGAACGGCTGAGCCCTTCCACACAAAATTCGGCACCCCAAATGTAACTAATGACCCTAAATTGTAAAAATTTGACCCCTAAATGAACTCCAAAAATTCTGGCCAACGAACTCAACCTTTCTTTTGATATTATTGACATTTTAAAATTTGTTTGAAATTTTTAAGTGCATCCTAAGGGGAGATATCGTCTGGAGTGACACATATACATACATACATATATTATACATATATACATACATACATAAAAAAAAGTGTTAAATTTTAGGAATCGATTCAGAATGTTCTAAAACGGATTTCTACGAAAAAAGTTTTCAAAAATTTTCATTACAAAATTTTTGAAGCCATTGCAATAGCTTAATTTTCTTCGAAAATTCGCGAAAAATAAATAAGTATGATTAAAATGCACGCTCAGCTCAATATTGCAAGCATTGCACACCTAGTTATTAAACTAGCCGTTATGCCCGTGATAACGGGCAGAATAAAATATGATCAAAAAATTTATAATAAATAGAAGAATATTGTAATAAATAGATATTATACTGTTTAAATAGAAAGTTTAAGGCCGAAAGTTTCAATCTGGTTTGGGAGCTCATTACTAGCGGTCTCGCTCCTTACGCTGGAAGTCACTGGTTCAATCCCAGCTTATGGCACACCAATTTTTAACGTTATAAATCATTTAGAGGTGAGTCGTTGTTGTCGTTGTCGTTGTCGTCGTCGTTGTTGGGACACTACTCGATTATATAAAAGATTGTTATCTAGAAAATGTCAACTACTTTTATCCCAATAGACGGAATTAGATTGTAGACAGTTTCTTGACCTCTCGTACAATTCTTCTCTTAAACCTTACAAAGTCTGAAAACCCCTATCTTAACTCCAAAACCCTATACTCACCGAAACAAAAGCTTAAAGAAACAAAAACAATATTCTTGTGATAGTGAGGGAAAGAAAAACTAGACTAAAATATCATAGAGGAAAGATATTCTCCTGAGAGATATGTGTATAATAGCAGGTCCGAGGTAGAACTCCCTAAGGTATCTGAAAACTACCTGGGGCCAAGGAAAAAGCTTCTTCCCTTCTGGGACAAAAATATAAAGCTGCCTATCCTAAACTTGAGAAATCCATTTTCCGGAAAATAGAAAAATATTAGGTTTTTTCTCTTCTTTCTTTTTTTACCTATCTCCTCTACGTGTTTGAAGAGAACGTGAGAAAATAAGAAACATAGTGGAGACAAAAAAAGATGAACTCAAGAACAAATTAGATTCTAAGACTTACCCTGTCATAAAAATAGTGTTTTATAAAATATACTTAAACCAAAATTTTATAAGCATTAAAAAGTTCAATTTTGATTTATTCTATTGATTTTGATGTTATCGAAGTTATATTGAAAGAATATGTGATCACATTCTGAAATACGAGATTGTTTAGGTTCCTTGCAACCTCTCTATTTGTGCCGTTCTTTGGACCGTCCCACGGATCGTTTGGGAATCTTTTAGAACAAGTTTTATACGCATGCGCTAACATTTTACTGTAATGAAATCTAAATCTTGTTGGGTTGGAATGGGTTTTGGACTGTAATTCGCACCGCAATAAAATCATTCAAGTAAAACTAATGGTTAGGAACTGTGTGACGATTGACATATCTGCACATGTCTGACAAACCAGCACCTGGTATTGTCAGCGGATTGTTGGAAACGAAAAGTAAACGGTTCGTAAATGATCCCTGCATGGGTTGAAACAGTTTGGAGGACGATACGAATCACTGTAGCAAGACGGGTTGGAACGGCTTTTAACCATTCGCGCATGCCTGTGACGATACCGAGGACGGTATACTGCTTGGTTGGAACAAACCTTTATGTCTCCGAATTAAGAAGCCTACCATCATGGAACATTTTCGGTTTTTCTTTCTTTCAAACATTGGATCATTCGCGCGATTATTCATTTTGACTTGACTGACCATTCATTAAAGCAAAGATCTCGGTTATCTAGTTCATTTACCTAAAACATTCTTTCTAACATTGGGTCATTCATGCGACAGTTCATTTTGACCGACAATTCATTAAAAAACAGTGATCTCGTTCAATGGTTCGTTTATCTAACCCTTTCTTTCAAACATTAGATCATTCGCTCTAGATATCTAACATGTTATTTTGAACTTCAACTGCTTATTTTGATCGACCATTCATAAACCGTGATCTCGTTCTCTCGTTCATTTACCTCACCCGTTCGTTTGTATATTGGGTCATTGATACGACTGCTTATTTTTGCAGTCCATTCATTAAAACAGGGATCTCGTTCTCTCGTTCATTTACCTCACCCCGCTCTTTTGAACATTGGGTCATTGATAAAACTGGATATTTCAATAGTCCATTCATTAAAACAGTGATCTCCTTCTCTCGTTCATTTACGTCACCCGTTTTTTTGAACATTGGGTCATTCGTAAGACTAATTTTTACCGTCCATTCATTAAAACAGTAATTTCGCCTACTATTTTTATTTATTTATTTAATCGTTTTTTTTAGCAGATCGTTTGCAAATGTCCTTTAAAGTCGACTCCTGACCTCGTGCCCAGTGCCCATGGCTACATTGTAAAAGCCAGCTGTTTGTTTTACAGATTTGTTTGTTTAAATAAAACTCAAATATATAAAACTCTTAGATTAATAAAGAGACAAAAGTCATTCTATGTTTTCATTATTTTAATCTCATAAAAAAGAATACGATTACTGCTTTTATCTCCCACTTTCTTAGGGAGTCTTATCAATTTCTCTGGTTGTAAATGTGTCTGGAGTAAATTAAAAAACAAAAGTAGGATATTGGGGTATCTTTGAAAATGGACATATGTAATTTAAAAAAGGGTAATCCAATAATAATTGATTGCTAAGAAATCCCAGATGTGTTTTGATCATTCAATTGTCAAAGTAACTCCAGGAGAAAAGGGGATGTTTTATTTTTGGAAAACTCCTGGTTGTTGTCCAGATTATAACTTCTCCATGACAAATAACTCGATAAAGAAAAGGGATAATAACATCTTGATGTAAAAAAAGACATCTCCATCAATATCCAATACAAAAATCCAATTTCAATGTTTCCAAAAAAAGCGGGAGAGGGAAAACAGCGAAGGACTATTGGTTTAGAAACTATTAAAATTATTCTGAAAGCAAGAGTGCGNTTTGTTTTTTTTTCAAATGCCTATTGCCAAGCTATGTCCCGCAGACGAACTTAGCTGACCATATTTCTTTAAAAAACACCAAAACATTGACTTACACACAAAATTCTAGCTTGATGTTAGTCATACACTTTTTTTCATGCTATCTCCTGCACTATGACTTCTATATTTTGTTTTTACATTGATTGTCATGGAGCCGTAATAATTTATAAAATATCAAATATTAGTACCAGACTTTACTGAATTCGGCAATATTCGGGACTTCCGACTGTAAACGAAGCTAAGTTTAACAGTTTTTCCCTTTCCCGAGTGAACACTACTTCTAGGTCAACTTTATGTGATAAATCAATTAGTAAACCGGTGATCCATCATCATTCCACCGATCAATTAAGCGTTATCTGATAATAGAGTGGCTCCGAGAGTAAATTAAAAAACAAAAGTAGGATATTGGGGTATCTTTGAAAATGGACATATGTAATTTAAAAAAGGGTAATCCAATAATAATTGATTGCTACAAAATCCCAGATGTGTTTTGATCATTCAATTGTCAAAGTAACTCCAGGAGAAAAGGGGATGTTTTATTTTTGGAAAACTCCTGGTTGTTATCCAGATTATAACTTCTCCATGACAAATAACTCGATAAAGAAAAGGGATAATAACATCTTGATGTAAAAAAAGAAATCTCCATCAATATCCAATACAAAAATCCAATTTCAATGTTTCCAAAAAAAGCGGGAGAGGGAAAACAGCGAAGGACTATTGGTTTAGAAACTATTAAAATTATTCTGAAAGCAAGAGTGCGGGTTCCCCCCTCCCCCCTCCCAGAATGAGAAATATAGGAAGTGGATACTAAAAGGATTAGTGAGGAAGGGATATTGTGGTGACACTGTCAAACTCCTGCTGGAACAGAATACAAGAGGAAAGAAAGTTTAGTTTATATGAAAACTAGTAGTAAATTGGCCGGTTTCAAAGTGGCAGAGAATAAAGCGTTTTATAGAGAAGTGAAATATAGGTTTAGACTGAAGGCAGGGTAGTAACACCTGGGCACTTTTCTTCCCTTACTTCTAAAACCACCTGATTTACACCTCTCTATTGTTTATTACTTTACTTCTTTTACTCCGGCTACCTTTTGAAAAACTTTTCAACATTTACTTCTTTCTTTTTTCTAACTTTCACAAACTACTTGGGGAATCATTATTCTTTTTAACAGGTCCCGCAGTCCATTAGTATGTAATCCAAAAGAAAAGGGAAGGATCTATCAAGGAGGTGCACAAAGGTAATGGCGTCTGCCATCAACTTGATGAACTGAAGTTGATGGCGTCTGCAATCAACTTGATTGCAACAAAAAAAGAATCTATTTAGTAGTTTAGGGAATAAAACACGGTGGGTGAAAATAATGTCCAGTTACATTGATTTGGGCACTTGCAAAGAATGAAGGAGCGATTGTCCAAAAAAAGCTGGAACCTCATTGTGAAGACACAGTGCAAGAAGAAGGACTACTTGGATGTACAAAAAATACGTGTGGTGTCGTGGGACACCCGATAGGAACGAAGTTCCTTACGCTTTTCATTAAATATAAATTATAAAATCACAGTAATAACTACTTATACATGGTGGAGTTAGAAAAGAGACAAAATTATAAGTAACTAACTATTTTTACTAGCGGAGTTAAGGCAAAATTAAATGAAAAGCTTTTTATTATCTTTGAAGTGAGCGTCTTTCAATAAATAATGTATTGTATATTGAGAAAAAAGTTAATGATAAATTTATAGTTAAAGCAGATGGTTGTAGAACAAAAAAGAACTGTCCCCTCAAACGCCGACGGCAAATTAATCCAATTAAATATTAAAATAAAAAATATAAATCATTAACTCACAAAAACTTTTGCTTGTATCAGGTTGAAATTTTACATGCTTGTTTCAATTGTACTATAGGTGATGTATACAAAGTTTCATTAAAATCGTTACGTTAGAACGTAAGATATCGGTAAAAACGTTGTTTTCTTTATTTTAATCGTTTTGGTCCGCTTTAATAAATTTAGCGATCTTTATCACTTCATAGCAGTGTCGGTGTTCGTTTTACTAAAAAAATTTATTTAAAAAAGTTGTTTGTCTCATTAAATAGATGAAGTTAGAATTTTTTCCCGTCCAAAAATTCCAATTTTTTAATTTGACGCTTACGTTTACGCGAGCGTTGCGCGTGAACGCTTGGGCGGATAACGTTGTCCAACGAACTTGTCTTGGGCATTGGTAAAATGAACATGTGTACCAAATTTCAACTAAATCGGTCAACTTTTACACAAGTTATCGCCATTATCGGTAGATTTCGTGACGGATTTTGCGTGACGGTGATTTTGGTCGTTTTTTTCGGATTCACTCCCGGGCCCAGAACGTGCCATAAGGAACTTCGTTCCAATAATATAGATAATATCTCATCTATCCTGAAAGATCGAGGAACGTCTCTCTAAAAGGCAAGAAGAGCACCCATCTATGTGAGTAAGTAAGGAATTAAAATACGAACTCATATAATTAGCATTTTACTGTGAAACATTTTGTTTTCCGAGATATTAGCGCTCTATCCGCTGTCGTTCCGTAAGGAAAGCCGACTACATCAAGAAAGAGTGTTAGTGTATGTTCAAGAGGAAAGAACGGCAGGATTATAATCTTACAAGATCATGCCGTCGCGTCATACCCTCCATTCTTGTCAATTAATAAGCTTCATGTGGATGGGATTAAGATATTCCTTCCATTGTTTTTATGGCATCATAAAATCGGACAGATAACGCTGTCCAACGAACTTAGCGTGGGCATTAGTAAAAGGGACATTTACACCAAATGTTAACTAAATCTGTCAACTTTTATTTAAGTTCGCGTAAACTTTACTGACAGACAAACAGACAGACCGGATGATATTTTTTAACATTATTGCAAATGTAAGATGCTCGCTTCAATCATTCTCAAAGCCAACAGTTTTTTACCTCAATGATACGAGTATTTTGCACAATTGGCTAGAGCCATGTAACAAGGAGTTTCGCGCGAGTTAACAAGGAGCTTCGCGGAAGGAGTTTTTCCCAACAGTCTAAAAGAGTCTCTTGTCGTACCAATCCATAAATCCGGTAATAGAACTGAGGTCAGCAACTACAGACCAATATCTTTACTAAGTCCTTTTTCAAAAATATACGAAAAAATAATGCACAATAGAATTTCGGATTACCTATTAAAATTGTCTATTCTGGCACCCAATCAACATGGCTTCAGACCAGGTTTCTTTTGACCTCTTTTTGGTCTCTTTTTTGACCTGTCTAATGCCTTTGATCTCATAGATCACCCGCTTTTAATGAGTAAACTATATAAAATGGGAATTAGAGGTAGTAGTTATGATTGGATCAGCTCCTTTCTGTCAGATCGAACCTTTTAGAGTGTTAGTGAATGGTAAAACATCCACCCAATTTCCAGTTACCTGTGGTGTGCCCCAAGGTAGCATATTAGGCCCACTGCTTTTTGTTATCTTTATTAATGATCTTCCCAAACACTTAAAGGAAAAATGTAGCCAGTGTCAAATTACTTTATATGCGGATGACACTTCAGTCATCGTTAAGGGAAAAGATCTAGATATATTAGAATATAATGTAAATACGATCTGTCGCGCATTTGTCGAGTGGTCTTCTGACAACAAGTTGATTATAAATGAATCCAAGAGCACATCAATAATATTCTCTAATAAAAATATTGCTCGGCCGCTGACTTTTCTGGTTAATAGTAGTTCCCTGTCTACGGTTCCCATGGGTAAACTTATAGGATTAACACTTGATTGTAACCTAAAATATAGGGACCATGTCAATAATGTTGTAAAAAAAACTTAACTCGGCCTATTATTTAATAAGAAAATTAAGAAGCTTTAATTCGGAAGGAGTTATTATGATGCTTTATTATGGTTTAGCTTACCCTTTCATGTCAAGTCACATTCTTGCTTGGGGCACCAGTGCGCAGGCCAAAAGAGTGTTTATTATTCAGAAAAGAATAATAAGGACAATATTTCATCTTTCTTCTCGCGTCTCAGTCAAACCGATTTTCATGCATCATTAAATCCTAACCTTCTACTCAATTTTAATCCAAGAATCCTGCCTGTATGCGGCCAATTATCCAGAGATATTAATAAGACAATAAAGGCACAAAGACTATCTATACCCATTAAAGTGTAGGACAAGTCTATATAAATTATCAACCTATAACTTTGCAGTGACCTGTTTCAACAGATTACCTGCCTCATTGAAACAATATTCCTCAACAAAACAATTTAAAAATAGTTTAAAGAGGTTGCTTGAAACAAAGGCATATTATAGTGTTCAAGAACATATGCAGGAAAAATGATGAAATATATATTTTATTTTATTAATATTTTTACTTTATATTCTATGATAAAGTTGATTGTCTGTTTTTTTTCTGCTCTTATCAAATTTATCACTGTATATTTTGATAATTTATACTTATATTATTCCTAATACTCAATGTATTTAAGTTTTTGTATTTATGTATTTAAGTTTTTTTTTGTATTTTTTAAATGTTTGTACTATTATATGACCTACACATCCAAGCAAACAGTTTGGCAACGCAGCTAATATAATAAAATAAAAATAATTTAATAAAAACATGTCAGAGATATTGGAACAACCAACTGCAATAGGCGTGTCAAAATTGTAAAAAAAAAAAAAAAACCTAAAGGAATGTGTGAAAAAGTACAAAAATTAAACTTAATCTAATGTATATAACCGATAGCGACAGAACAAAAAGTCATTGGTGGAATATTGCAGATCTATTCAACTTCTAAGCCTACTTACTATATGAAGATAAGTGTCACTGTATTTGCCATTTATACAAATCTAATGTTTAATTCCGGGATCACCAACTCAAAAAAAACCACCCCTACTCCTAGAGCAACAAAGGGTACTTCAGCCAGTATTATATAACAATACATTAAGAAAACTTTTAAGCCTACAGATAATATTAGAAGAGTAGTAATTAATTTAAGTTTAGAATACGGTTTAGAAACCGGATGTACACAAGACAAATTAACTTAAGACAAACTTTATTTTTTAAAAAAAATAGTTATCTAGTAAAAAAAAAAAGTATATCTTATTAAGTAAAAAAGGCGGAAGGGTTTTTGCTTGGTAATTGAGTTTAAATTTCCAAGCTATCTGTCCCTTTTTAACCTTTTATAAAATTTCAAGAGGAAAATATCTAGGTTTTTAGGATAAGGAAGAAAACTAATCAATATAAGGGATGAAGATCGGGTGAAAAAGTTAATATGATATCAGCCACGTGCTTCTATACAATCCCAGAATTACAGCTTTCGTTCTTTTCAACTAAAATTTCCAAAATATCCCGTAAACAACCTACCAACCTAGACAGTTTAATACCCTAGAATTTTAATTCCATTCTCTCTCTTGCTCCTCTCCCACGTTGTATTTTCTACTAACATGTTTGTTATTAAATGTCCCTAGAAAGGGTTTTACAGTGTTACCATTTCTGTCAAATAAGACCCGGGTATGTAGAAGAATTAAGCACCACCTGATATCACTTCTAATTTAGAGCTTCTCTGAACCGTATTACACAGTAATGCTCTCTAATAAAAATCTCAAAAGCTACTTTTGAAATAAGTTTAAAACATGTCCTTTCTAGTTTACTAGGTTTTCCAGTAATGCAATACAAAACCTTATCTTTAACACATTTAGTATCAGTTCTAAAGTAAAGTGCACTAAAACTGTCATGTGGATTTACTGCTAAACATTGTACTCTTTAAACATATTTAGATATCTTTCCTGATTAAATCTATTTAGACATGCGCTGTTTAGTATGTTCTGAAGAACTAATAAATAAATCTATACCTAAACAGGTACATTAGAATAAACTTAATTTTAAAAGTTACACTGGGGTCATTTCTTACGTGTAAAAAATGGAAAATTGAGCAATCAATCTACAAAATATAAAACATTTTAACATTTATTATCTATTCATTTGCTCATAAAGCACAATACTAAAACTCAACTAAAATTATCTACCAGCGTAATGCAGTACATACGGGCTCATGCTAGGTGATAGTGGCTGTTTCTTATTAGCATAAAGCCCTAGCAATTATATGATATTGATATGCCTAAATAGTTTTTTTCCGATGCCTTCTAAGATTAGAATCAAGACTATATTATACATAATTCATTTTATAAAAAAATATTTAAAAAATATTTTGAAAGT
>KZ653182.1:29395-47675 GCA_001010745.2 Gerris buenoi | reverse complement strand
TTCCTTGTTTTTAAATCTGACATTGTTAGTTCTTTCTGATTCGGACTCACCAATTCTAATCTTAGGTAACTCCTCAAGTTCCTTTAACCTTTTATGTTGTAGAGACACACTCTCCAAATGGATAGCGGCAGCTTCAACCTCTTTTAACGAGGCTGCATTTGTGGGAAAAGTTTTTATAAGCTCTCGCTGCCAATCAGTATTGTTAATACCCACAAACAACTCGTCTCTCAATCTTTCTTCTAGCGTATTTCCGAAATCGCAACGGTTTGCGATTGCCCTAAGACTATTAACATATTGTGCTATTGTTTGAGAGCTATCTCTTATACTTAAAGTAAACTCTCGTCGTTCACTCTGTATTAAAATAGTTTTGGCATACAATCTATCTAAAACATTTTTCAAATCATTGAATGCCACATTGTTTACGTTTGCGGGTTTAAAATTGTCCACAATAAGCTTATAACAGAACGGACCCACCTTAGATAATAGCAGTATTGCCTTAGTTTTATCAAACTCGTCCCCCTCCACTCCAAATAATAATAGTTCAGTTTCAAATCTCAGGATGTAATACAATACTCCCATTCCTCTTCTGCAGGGTTAAAATTGTCAAATTTAAAGTTTTTAAAAATCGCTATTTGGGGGTTTTGTTTCCTACAAGGACCTTTAAATGTATTGCAACACAAACCATTTGAGTTATTTAAGGATTTTAGAGACAAATTTTTACCTTCCTTGTCTCCCAATTCGTTCTTCTCGTCATCCGTTCCGTCTTCGCTTGAACTGTCAATCACCTGAATCCGTCTCCGCGATGATTTTGTTCTTTGTTCACTCTGAATCCCGGAAGTGTGAACGGCTTCTTTTTCTTGCTTCTTTTTATGTTTCTTTGACATCCTCGTCGCCAAATGTAGTAAATGTATTACAAGATTAACAAGAACGTTTATTCCATAACAGCAATAACAAACTATATTGATATGACAACCAAAGTGACAGCATCAATATACAACATGAAGGATTTATAAAAACTCAGTATTTATGACCTAGTAATATTCTCTGTTCAGTCTCATTTCTTAAATTCTAATATAATTAAAAAAAGGATGCCAAAAGATTCTAAATTCTCTAGTTTAAAGTATATGTTAAGTTCAGCTGTCAAATAACCTAACGGTGTTTCATCTGAAATAACTCAGGAATTTCAATGGGGGAAAACAGATTTTAATTTTAAACCTGAACCAAAAAAATCTGGGTGTTGAATTCATACAAATATTTGTTTATTAAATCGCCTTCTCCTTCTGAATTCTCTCTTTATTAAGTCTCTCAGATTTATTGATTTTTTTTTTTTTTTTCATGGAAATTTTTAAATGCCGAAAGATTTTTTTTTTTCTTTTTATTATTGTATTCAAATTGCGAAGTTGCAGATGAGAGAAAAAAAAGTGTTGAAATGAAACTAAACCATTGAAGAAAGGAGTTTCTTGTCGTCAGCTCTAGAAATATTCCACTTCTGATTCATTTTGCATTTTAATGTTATTCTTACCACGTTTTTTTTTCTACTTTTTATAAAGAAAAATGCAAAGGTAAAGGTCTAAATGAATTTATCTGTTAAAAAGTTATGAATAAATACAATACCTGCATTTTTTTTTTTTTTTTTTTTTTTTTTTGTGATTTTAGAGAAATATTATTTTGAAGATATTTCTTCGAAAAGTATTCATGAAAATCATTCAGCTATAGCTATGGCACATCGTTTGGAACAGAGATCCATGTTTGATTCCCGGTAGAGGGTTATAATTTAATTCGTTCTTTTCTCTTCTTTTAAATTAATAATAATAATAATAATCCTTTATTTGCAAAATAAAAATAAATAATATCTGTAATGGTTAAAAATACATATATAATATAAAAATGCAAAATCAGCTACTGCTGANTACCTCAAGCCATTTTGAATATGCGTCAACTATTAAGAGCCAAAGCTTACCTTGGAACGGACCCGCATAATCAATGTGAAGCCTTCTCCAAGGATGCGATGGCACAGTCCAAGAAAAAGAGGACTTTCTGGTTCCCGATGACGTGTTTTTTGACAGAGTGCACAACTCCTAACGAATCTTTAATTTCTTGGTCTATCGCAGGCCACCAAATGTAAAATTTTGCAGAAGACTTCATTGCAGAACTCCTGGATGTCCTTCGTGAAGAATATTTAAAATTCTTATCCGCGTTGAAGACGGTACAATCAATCTACCGGACCAAATAAGAATATCTTCTTCGTATGAAATTTCTTATCGTTTTTCGAAATAGGTCCACAATGAAGCATCAAGACCTTGCTTGGATACTGGCCATCCAGAGTTTATATAATTAATTACCTTAGCCAAAATCCCGTCCTCCTTTGTTGCTTTTTGTAACGCTTTCTTTGTGACCAAAAGATCTGGCAGTCTAAGGTGAAATAGATGNGACCCAGATAGATGTAGTGCTCTGCTATCTCTGGGAGGGATACCTCATTACAGTTTATTTCTGGTCCGTTTATGATCATTGTTTTGCACTTTTCTTTTTGCATTTTGAGTCCAATAAGTCGGCATTTCTCCTGGAGTTCTTCATACATGAGTTTGGCTTCGTCCAATGATTTGGCAACAAGAACTTGATCGTCGGCAAATTCAATGTGGTTAAGCCACTCGCCATTAATATTAATACCCTTACCGTTCCAATCAAGGGACAGTAGAAGATCTTGGTAAACAGCTGTGAACAGTTGGGGTGAGGGAACGTCACCTTGGGATACTCCTCTGTTGATTTTTATTGATACACATTCTTGATCTATGAAATATTTGGCAGTTGTCTGAGCGTAAAGGGATTCAAAGTGTTTAATGACAGTATTACTTATATTTTTTCTTTCGAGTAGATCTATTACTGATCCCCTTTTAATTTTGTCAAAGGCTTTTTCAAAATTAAGAAACAGTAGTACTAGTCTTTTAAATTAAAATAAATAAAAAAAACTCCTCGATTATCTCATGGATTAAAATCTTCTTAAACAAAAAGTAAACAATCACCTGTTAAACTTTTTGTAAATGTTTAAAGATAAATCAATTAATTTAGTTATTAATGGATTTAAATACAATAACCATCAATATAAAGGGTGTATTAATCACATGCGGCACAAATTAAGGGGGTTATTCCTTGGGCTATGTGGTCTAATTATATTCATTTTTAATACTTGGGGGCTCCACCCCCTACTCTCTTCGTTCGTCAACCCCCGAAAAGCAGCCGCTGCGCGGTCGCTGCCACGTCGAGGCACTCTAGAGTGAAGCATTAAAATTGATCTCAAGTTTCTTTTCAATGATGACAAAAACACACATGCTGAAAAATATCACGTTAGCTATAGAAAGTACTGAAAAGGACTGTTAAGAAAGTCTTGGAAAGGACTGATTTAGCGATCCTTTTTTTGCAAGGTGCATAGTTATAGATCGAGAAGGGTGAGGTGAAGATGCGACAATATAGTGTAGAAGAGCGCTTAAGATAGTGGGGGTATGCGCACTACTATCCCTTTCCTTGTCGCTCTGACTTTCTTATATACCTACTCTCAAGTTCTGCCTTACCCTCCTAATAACCCTCACTCTGTCTACACACAGTTTAGTATGTCACTCTCAAGCATCCTCTTTTTCCCCCGTACTAACCCCCCTTCTCTCCTAACTCACTCTTTCACACAGTTTTGTATACCACTCTCACTGAACTCGTTTGTTTACAAAACTTTTTTAATAATATAGATAGATTTATTTCTAATAACATTCATTTTTCCAAAAACGTTTTATTTTGAAGATACACGGCTATCTAACATGCGCTGAACAAAACGTTTTTTCAATCTTAATTTATTAAAAATGAAAATGTCAAAAAACAAAGCCTAACAGAATTTATTGTACTATTCAAGAGCTTTTCAAAGACATCATAATAGGTTATTTGATTTTACTTACATCTAATATCTAATCCTTTATATCTAAATACATATATGTACATATTAGGTCAATTTAATTTGATTTACCAATGTATCAAAATTGTATATTAAATATATATTAAGCAAAGTATTTTGGATATTATCCTTTCTGCATATATGTATGTTGTAATCTGTATTATAGGAAGAATTCTTCAATACTTTAACTTTTTTATAGGCTTAATTTTCTCTACTTACTCGTTAAAAATAAAAGGAGAGTTTTATTCCCCCTTGTATTTTTTCTCTCCTTCTATTTTTCGATTTTTTAATAAAAGATGATAATGAAGGAGAAAAAAAAATCAAGGGATCCTTTCCTTCTTGAGAGGAGAAATAGGACAAAATTAACTTTTCTTAAAAAAAAAAGTTTGTTTTTAACCTCCCACCCTCTTATTGAGCTTGCTATTTTTTATGTTGGAATTTTTTAGTTAAATTAGTTCTCGTTCCCTTTTGTAAATCTTAGATGGGAAGAAAAATGAGTCGGAACCTTTTCTTAAGAAAAAAACAAAGGACTTAAAAAATGTATATATTGAAAATGTTAAAAATGTTAAAATAAATTTATTTTCAACTATGAACCAATATTATAAAATATAGCAACAAATAAATTAAGTATGTATTAAAATTCTAAGAAAAAACTTGTTCTGCTTATTGTCCAACAATAAAATGAAAACCAATGTTTTTATTAGGTCAATGTTTAGTAATAAAGTAGTTAAAAAATCATTTAAATCATCGAATAATAAGACGAAAAATCGGTAAGACAAACTCGGAGAAAACCTCTTTCATATACTTAGTAATACCGAATTTATTTTATAAAAACAGTTGTTTTTAATCATATTTTACTTTTTCGTATACTTAACGATGGTGCGAAAATAAGATTTTGAAGGATTTCTCTCTGATTTTCTCTTAATCTATCGATTGTAGTCTGTGGAATTAAGTACAAAACCGTCTTTCTTAGAATTCGTCCTTGTTAAAGAAAAAATATACATACAACCACATGAAAACTTTGGAGCCCAGCTCTGAATTATCTTTAAAAAAAAATAAAATAAAAACTAGTTCCTACAATTTTTAAGAAATAATTCTAAAATATAGATAATTTAAGCAGAACTAGCCAAAATACAACCACTCTATATAAGTAAATATCCTAGAAATATTAGTGGAGTCAGCCAAACATTTATAAAAAAACAAAAAACAGAAGAACTGAATGGGGTATAAAATGAAAGCTACTGAGAAGATTAAAAGTACATATAAACAATTTTAAAAAGTTAATTATTTTTTAAATTGTCCCCCTCCCCAACCACCCTATAACGGCTAGTCCAAAAATTTAAATAAATCACCAACTAGTGCTTTATTTTTACGTTGAACATCTATACAACCAGAATATTTATGTGAAAAGTAACTATCGTGACTTATAAACTAAAATATGACGGCCAAGCCGCCCTAATGTATTAATGCTTTCAAAGAAAAAATAAGTTTTCTGTATACTACTAGGGTTTTTCCCAAAAAATATTAAAAAGCTTTAAATGCACTTTTAAGTATCAACTAAAATTAATGGAAACTATTGTGACTTTAAATAAACATACGCCCTATGATTTTTGAAGAGAATTGTTATGGTTGTGTGACCGAGGCTAACTTCAGAAGAAGCGGAGATGATCTTTAGGTTATAAAGGAACGATTCTGTTAACTGTAAAACACTGAAATCCCCCATTCCATTTTTTAACTCGCAGACAGCAAAAGTGTCACTTAAAAAAAATGGCCCGAGTGCACATGCGCAGTGAGCAAAAATTTTTATTTTTACAAAAAAAAATTGAATGGAGTATTAAATGAAAGCTACACTGATATAATAAACATGTTTAAAATTTTAATTTCTTGTGGCATTTATTAGTTGAAATATACCCCAAAAATTTTCCTACCCCCATCCACCCTATAACGGCAGGTCCTAAAATTATGAAATAACTCTTGCAAATACCTTATGGTAGTGCATGAAAATTTTCATAAAAAAAAATAATATACCTTTTCGTTATTAAAGATAAAAAAAAACTTGATTTGTAAAGATCGAACCAGGGACTCCTACTCTACTCCTTGTTTATATTATTCTAGAATATAATAAAGCACCTATATATGCTTGATAACCTACGAAACCCTAAAAATTACTTCCCTGCGTTGTTAATTTTTTACTTCAACCCTCTGAGATAATACATAAATACGTTAAAAGTGGTTGATAAAAAAAAAGTCTGGCAATTATTGTGGCACTTGATCCGAGTCTATCTGATGGTCTGTAAGTCAGTCCATCGCTTAATTTTTGCGAACCAACACCAACATATCATAAAAACTGCTCGTCCGATTCAATAAAATTTGGATGATAGGTCATGATTAGTCCATTGTTGGTCCCTTGTAAGTACATATTAACCTTCTGCGATCATTTCTTTCTCGTCCACGTGCGCATAAACATGCATTTATTTACACCTATATATTTATAAGAACTCATCTCATTTTTGGGATATCTGTATGGTTTGTCGAAAGTAGCCCGCAGATACCCCAGATTAATTTAACCCGTGTGCGCTCTTTATGTTTTGCTAAATTGATACTTTAATTAATTTAAAAATAAAACAATTTTGAAAAATTTAAGAAAATTAAATAACTTTTTTTTACAAAAATCATTAAAGTATACGAAATAGGACGAGAGGAAGCTATGTGCCATACTAAGAGGCATACTATTTCATTATTTATTTATAAAGAAAATAATTAAAATTAAAAAAAATATATATTAAATGATATTTTCCTTTTTAAAGATTTAAGAAGTAGAGGACTAATTCCCTTTTGAGTTTTTTTACCTAAAGAATTAGTAAAGAAAATTATAATGAAAAAATAATAGGTAAAGAAAGAAGAATAAGGGATTTCAAGTGAAAAAAATACAGGGGGAAAACTTAAATCTCAGAAGTTAATTTTGTTTAAGAGTAGCCTTAAGACTACAAAAAGACTCCTAAGGGATTTTTTCCTTCATTATCATCTTTTATTAAGTAAAAAAATAAAAGTAATAATACAAAAAGGGGATAATACAGAGGTATTACCCCCTACTCCTCCATTTAATTCTAATAAAGAAGTTAAAAGAGAAATTGAACGGAAATATTTTGGGAGGAATTTTTATATTTTTTTTTTTTAAATTAACGCATTTAAATAATTTAATTAAAACCCTTATATTTTAATGAAAATATTGAGCGAAAAAAAGAAACTATATAATTTATTGAAGTATCATGTAAAGAATTTAAATTAAAAGTTTAAAAAAGAACAAACAATTTAATTTAAGACAGAAAGTTGTGGTAGGATGTTTTACTAACCCTTACTTAATTCCTATTAATTTAATTTAAATAAATGAAATAGTAGAATTACTGAAAAATTTAGAATAAATAAAATACATCCTTACTTTAAAAGCTAGTAATAGAATGATCAAATATTGCTTGATATTTTCATTTTAATTATACGTAAGTATTAAAAGGTATAATGTTTAAAAACAAAAACCTAAAATATGTTCCAATTAGAGAGGCACAGGCACGCAGCATTCTTACGCCCAATAATAATGTATTGTTTTTATGACTAATTATTGTTTGATTAATTTAATACTTTCCCTCGTGTTTTTAATCAAATCTGTAAAGGTTATCTTCTTTCTTTACGTGAATAAAATGAACTATTAAGAAATATTTAAATTGAAAAATTAGAAGCAAATAATATGGGACGATGCACAATTAATATTATTGTGAGTTTAAATTCAATTTTGATAAAAAAAAAATAAAAATACTGGTGGTGTCGCGGGACACCCTTCATTTTTTTCATGTATTTTTCATTAAATATAAATTATAAAACGACACTGCTAAGCACGTATACATTGCTAACTACTTATACATGGCGACATGGCGGAGTTAGAAAAGATACAAAATTTAAAGTAACGAACTGTTTGTACCTAGCAGAGTTAAGGCAAAATTAAAAGAAAATCATTATTTGTATAATTAAAGCAAGCGTCTTGCTATAAATATACAGGGTGACCCAGATTAAATGGTCAAATGAGAATGAGCGTGTTCGATGGGTCAAATGCAACAAAAAATGTCGAGTTTCTCGAAAAAAATCGAAAATTTTGAAAAGATGCACTATATCTCAAAAAATAAATGAGATAGCAAAATTTTGATAATAAACAATTTTAAAGACCATGAAAAACCCTTTCAGAATCATTCATTGGTTTTTAAAATAACAGCTTTGAACTACCTTTTTAGTCCCTTTATATTGTGACATTGCTATTATTTCTTTTTTGAGTTCAAAATTTCTGTAGCCTACTTCTCTTTGTTGAGAAAAGCTAGACATGCGGCGATTACAGGAAAAACTTCTCCATTTTATAAGCTTTTGACTGGTATATTAAAAGTTTAAGCTCATAGGAATAGTTTTCGAGTTATCACTAATTGAATGTTGCCAGCCATGTTTTTAGGTGGTGATAAATACATTAAAAATTTATTGATTTTGCAGGTTAATTAAAAGAAATAAATGAGGTAACACACAAATAGGTATTTATTAAACTAATAAATCCGAATTGAAAACACTTTTAGAACATGTGAAATTACATTTTTTAATTATTAAAAAATAATTAAAGTCAAAAATTATTGTTCATAAAAATAAAAATAAATCTTAATTACCATTAGATAATATGCATGTTGTTCAATTTAATTTTCATAATTTTGTAGAAGAAAGATTTCCAGAACACATGAAGGTCGTTCCATTAGCTCCGAGGAGAAATTGCTGGTTTCTACTTGGTTGTCTAGCGCACTATGGACGACCAGTTAGACAGTGGCTGAACGAACATTTTCTAGGAAGATAGATTTGAAGACAAGGCCCAGTGGCCTGCGAGGTGTCCAGACCTTACAACTTTAGATTTATTTTACTGGGGAACAATTTAAGAACTGGTTAAGAGTGTCCAGCTACAAACCAGAGAACAGCTTGTAGAACATATTGGAATATCAAATAGAATGATTCCTAACGCACAGGTAACAGCAGCTGTGCGAAGAAGGTGCCTTCAGTGCATTGCTGTCGAAGGAAACCGATATGAAGCTTTCCCTTACGATAGAATTCATAAAAAGAACAAAAACCCTTTTTATTTGCAAATTTAACTTATTTTTTCCCCCTTGGACATTCTTTAGCTCTTTTCCTAAAAAAAATCTTTTTACTTACTTAGAACTATACTTAATTAAGACAAATAAAGGTTCTAAAGAAAAAATAAACTATTTTATGTTATAATCAATTTCATAAATTACAAAAACATACATGTTTTCTAATGGTAATTAAGACATTTTTATTTTATTTTTATGAACAATGATTTTTGACTTTGATTATTTTTTAATAATTAAAAAATGTAATTTCACATGTTCTAAAAGTGTTTTCAATTCGGATTTATTAGTTTAATAAATACCTATTTGTGTGTTACCTCATTTATTTCTTTTAATTAACCTGCAAAATCTTTAAATTTTTAATGTATTTTTCACCACCTAAAAACATAGCTGGCTACATTCAATTAGTGATAACTCGAAAACTATTCCGATGAGCTTAAACTTTTAATATACCATTCAAAAGCTTATAAAATGGAGAAGTTTTTCCTGTAATCGCCGCATGTCTAGCTTTTCTCAACAAAGAGTAGTAGGCTACAGAAATTTGGACTCAAAATAGAAATAATAGCAATGTCACAATATAAAGGGACTAAAAAGGTGGTTCAAAGCTGTTATTTTAAAAACCAATGAATGATTCTGAAAGGGTTTTTCATGGTCTTTAAAATTGTTTATTATCAAAATTTTGCTATCTCATTTATTTTTTGAGATATAGCGCATCTTTTCATATTTTCGATTTTTTTCGAAAAAGTCGAAAAAAATCGATATCTCGAAAACAAATGAGAATCGACCATATGCTTACTCAACATTTTTTGTTGCATTTGACCCATAGAACACGCTCATTCTTTTTTGACCATTTAATCTGGGTCACCCTGTATATTGAATATAAGAAAAAAGTTGATCATGATGAGTTTATACTAAAATAAGAGTATGTTTGTTAAAGGAGTTTGGATTGAAATAGGACTGTTTTCTACCTACCCGGCCAATTAATTTGAAATATAATAAAGTATATCTCTTCCCTACTCTACCAGCTTCTGCTTGTATCAGGGTGAAATTTTACATGATTATATTTTATTTATTTAAAAAAACAAACTGTCATTTTTGACATATATAACAAAAATAATCAAAACAAGTCAAGTAACAGGCTTCCTTAATAACCCTTTTTCCTTTTGAAGCTTACGTTTACGCGAGCGTTGCGCGTGAACGCTTAGGCGGATAACGTTTTCCGACGAACTCAGCCTGGGCATTGGTAAAATGAACATGTGTACCAAATTTCATCTAACTCGTTGATCTTTTACTCAAGTTATCGTCATCTGTAGATTTCGTGACGGATTTTGCGTGACGGTTATTTTGTGACGGTGATTTTGTGACCGTTATTTTGGTAGTTTTTTTCGGATTCACTCCCGGGCTCCAGAATGTGTCATAAGGAACTTCGTTTCAAAAAAAGGTAGTTGTTTAACGTGCCTCATAATAAAATAAAGGATTTTTTGTATTTATGTATATATAAATAAACTCCTTTTATTCTTGGTAGTGGAATGAATGATGTATAATAGTCCTGATTCAATTCTAAGAAGGCTATAGAAACAAAATTATTTAGGTATTTCATTTAATTACTAGATGATAATGGAAAACATAGCCACTAATACCTAGCATGAGCCCCACGCAGAGCGCAGGGTGCAGGCTACTATTGAATAATTTAGAATTCAGAAATTCCGTTCTTCAGAAAGATCACAATGCTTCTTACGTTACGTTCGGTATACTCGGAGTCAAAAGTAGAGAAGGGAAGATTATTTAACAGTAATTTAAATTGATAATGTCTTTTGAACCTTCCTAAACCAAAAACATTTTATTCCATCTCTTAAAAGTTTAAAATGTTCATAAATTATGCATCCAAGACGTTTTGAAACAAAAAAACAGATTCTTTAAACATAGCTGGAATATTTTGTAAATATTTAGACAAGACAAAAGATGTTACACGACCGGGCAGACGAGAAAGATTTTTATTACTGGTCTTATATTACTTTGCTTTGTAAGTTTCATCGCACGCCTATTACCCCAATTTTGAACCACTTCCCGTCATTCAATCTTCCCCAAATTTTGCACATAGATACAACTAAGGTGAAGAATACAGAAACCAAAAACAAAACCAAGAAAAACAAAATGGCGTCAAATTAATTTGCTTTTTAAGTTTCATGGCACACCAATTACCCCAATTTTTAACCACTTCCCGTCATTCAATCTTCCCCAAATTTTGCACATAGATACAACTAAGGTGAAGAATACAGAAACCAAAAACAAAACCAAAAAAAACCAAATGGCGTCAAATTTATTTGCTTTTTAAGTTTCATCGCACACCAATTACCCCAATTTCGAACCACTTCCTGTCATTCAATCTTCCCCATATTTTGCACATAGATACAACTAAGGTGAAGAATACAGAAACCAAAAACAAAAAAAACAAAATGGCGCCAAATTTATTTGATTTTTAAGTTTCATCGCACAACTATTACCCCAATTTTGAACCACTTATCGTCATTCAATCTTTCCCAAATTTTGCTCATAGATACAACTAAGGTGAAGAATACAGAAACCAAAAACAAAACAAAAAAAAACNATTAAATAGATGAAGTTAGCATTTTTTCCCATCCAGAAATTCCAATTTTTTGATTTGACGCTTACGTTTAAGCGAGCGTTGCGCGCGAACGCTTGGGCGGATAACGTTATCCAACGAACTTGTTTTGGGCATTGGTAAAATGAACATGTGTACCGAATTTAAACTAAATCGGTCAACTTTTACACAAGTTATCGCCGGTAGATTTCGTGACGGATTTTGCGTGACGGTGATTTTGGTAGTTTTTTTCGGATTCACTCCTGGGCCCAGAACGTGCCATAAGGAACTTCGTTCCAAAATCACTAGAGTACGGAGGGGGAGTAGAAGAATCTGTAAAGAACATAATTATATTTATATATATTGTTAAATACATAAGTATGTATGTTGATTATTAAATTGTATATATGATTGATATATATTCATATAAATACACACACACACATATATATATAGTCCAAAAGTCTCTCTCCCCCCCCTCATAACTTTTGAACGGTTTGAGATAATGCATGTTTCAATTGTACTATAGTTGATGTATACGAAGTTTTATTTAAATTGTTACGTTAGAACGTAACTATAAAAACGTTGGTTTCTCTGTTTTAAACGATACGGCCAGCTTTAATAAATTTAGAGATCTTTATCACTTCATAGCAGTGTCGGTGTTCGTTTTACTAAAAATATTTAAAAAAGTTGTTTGTCTCATTAAATAGATGAAGTAAGATATTTTTCATCCTAAAATTCCAATTTTAAATTTGAAGATTACGTTTAGGCGAGCGTTGCGTGTGAACGCTTGGGCGTGCCATAAGGAACTTCGTTCCAAAAAAACACAAAAGAAAATGACTGCTATAGTTTTTCCTGGATAGGTCATCTTTTAAGTATTATTACTAGTTAAATTATATTTTATTAAAAGCAAGAGAAACATTTGAAGAAGACATGACAAGCTGAAAGGTTTGTAAAAAGAAATAAATAGGTACTTACAGATCAACGACACTAAAAAATATGTTATCGTCGAAAGAGATAAAGCATCTGGTTACTTACCTGAAACAAAATAAGAAATAATGTTACATTATTTAAGAGAGTAATAGAAAAAATATTTTTAACAAAGGTTATAGTTATAAGTATTTAGACTCTAGAGGAAAGCTATTAAGAGCTGGGATTTTATGTGCTAATGTTGCGCGTGAATCTAGATTTGCTACTAAACTCCTGTTCTCAGATTAATTAGAGTAAAAATAGATTAATTGTATTCCAGCAGTGAGGTATTAAAGCTTTTATATTACCCGCACCAATGTGAACAAGACTCTAATCGAAGTAGAAAAGACAAAACGTTTGGACAACAAAGCAATGTTCAGAATGTGGCGAACATGGGTAATCGGAACATATAACATTTAATTATCTAATAAATACTGATCAAAATTAATAGTAAAATTGTGTAAATTAAGGGCTATTTTGTTTCTTTAGAACATTGGTACTTACTTTAAAATATTCGTACTTAAGTACCGCATGAATAAACGCGGGACTTTCATGAGAACAATTAAGTATGGCGCGTGTTGCACGGGGTCTAATTATTATCGAAGTGGAAACATGTTGTGACAATATACATATCAATATTTACTCTCGCTGAGTTTTAAGACTTTGGAAACCTAAAGTATTTTTTGACAAGATTAAAAGATAAATTAGAAACTATTTAAGTATTTATATACGTAAAATTACTCTGTTTATTGTAAAAATTTGAATATCCCAAATAGATCAGAGTTTATAATTTATTAATTATTAAAATTAAATTTAATAATAATAAACTTAATTCATATAAATATAATGAATTTTATAAGTTTTTTGGAAGTATTCATACTACAGAAAGTTTAAATGTTAATTTAAATCAGATTATAATTATTTTTAACAATGGGAGATAGACAGAGAAAAATAGACTCTAGCGCCGGGACTCGAAGCACGGGCATCTAAATTTCCAGTTTAGCGATCTTACCAACTGAGCTACGCTGAAGAATAATTCACAATTTAAAAATGTAACAATAAAATGCAAGTAGTTAAGTATTGAAAATAGATAGTGTCCTCCTTGCGGACACTAACAACACAATTATTATATCTGACTGATTTTCACAAATAGATAACTTAATGGAAAACCCGTTTCATCAAAAAACACATGACCTTTAAGCCTACCAACCAAATCATCGGACCGCGGACACCTGAGACATTTCAACTCTATTACCAATTGACCTGCGACTATACGTTAAAAGGGGTAATCAAATATTATTTATTTTACTCTCATTATTTTTTCCCGTTCACAAGGCCCCCCACAATTTCAACAAGAATAGAACGCCAAGAAATGCGTTGTGTTAACAAAAATGTTTACGGTAAATCGTACTTGTAAATTTATATAATCAATTAAAACAGCTCGAGGTTATTCTGCAAAAGAACAAAGGGGAAAACTAGAAATAAAAATGAAAACCGCTGTCGGGGATCGAAAAGCGAATCCCCTACTTTACGCTATAAAGCTCTAACCACTGAGCAAAATATAAATTTGAATTAATACAAAACCTTGATTTCCTTCGAGAAGCTAACAAAAAAAAATTGCATTGGAATACCAAAGTAGCTATAAAAAGGAATAAATTCTAAAATAAAAATCTGAACAATTGTAGTGGAACCAATGAAGAAAGGGAGTTTTCTGTTTTTAATTCATTTTGAATATTACACCCCACTCGTGATTTTATGCTAAGGGCAATAATTTTTTTCTTCTTTATTCTTACGGAACTGAGGTTGTAGGTAACAATTCAACATTACAATAATAAAGTCGCTACTAACAAAAATTTAGCTTCTGTGTACATTAATAATAAAACAAGAAAGTATATTCACAAAAAACCGTAGAAAGAAATAAATCCGTAAGGAGAAAAAATAATACGTAACTAATTATTTTTACTAGCAGAGTTAAGGCAAAATTAATTGAAAAGCTTTTTATTATCTTTGAAGTGAGCGTCTTACAATAAATAATGTATTGTATATTGAGAAAAAAGTTGAATGATAAATTTATAGTTAAAGCAGATGGTTGTAGAACAAAAAAGAACTGTCCCCCCAAACGCTGACGGCAAATTAATCTAATTAAATATTAAAATAAAAAATATAAATCATTAACTCACAAAAACTTTTGCTTGTATCAGGTTGAAATTTTACATGCTTGTTTCAATTGTACTATAGGTGATGTATACAAAGTTTCATTAAAATCGTTACGTTAGAACGTAAGATATCGGTAAAAACGTTGTTTTGTTTATTTTAATCGTTTAGGTCCGCTTTAATAAATTTAGCGATCTTTATCACTTCATAGCAGTGTCGGTGTTCGTTTTACTAAAATATTCTATTTGTAAAAGTTGTTTGTCTCATTAAATAGATGAAGTTAGCATTTTTTCCCATCCAGAAATTCCAATTTTTTGATTTGACGCTTACGTTTAAGCGAGCGTTGCGCGCGAACGCTTGGGCGGATAACGTTATCCAACGAACTTGTTTTGGGTATTGGTAAAATGAACATGTGTACCGAATTTAAACTAAATCGGTCAACTTTTACACAAGTTATCGCCGGTAGATTTCGTGACGGATTTTGCGTGACGGTGATTTTGGTAGTTTTTTTCGGATTCACTCCTGGGCCCAGAACGTGCCATAAGGAACTTCGTTCCAAAATCACTAGAGTACGGAGGGGGAGTAGAAGAATCTGTAAAGAACATAATTATATTTATATATATTGTTAAATACATAAGTATGTATGTTGATTATTAAATTGTATATATGATTGATATATATTCATATAAATACACACACACACATATATATATAGTCCAAAAGTCTCTCTCCCCCCCCTCATAACTTTTGAACGGTTTGAGATAATGCATGTTTCAATTGTACTATAGTTGATGTATACGAAGTTTTATTTAAATTGTTACGTTAGAACGTAACTATAAAAACGTTGGTTTCTCTGTTTTAAACGATACGGCCAGCTTTAATAAATTTAGAGATCTTTATCACTTCATAGCAGTGTCGGTGTTCGTTTTACTAAAAATATTTAAAAAAGTTGTTTGTCTCATTAAATAGATGAAGTAAGATATTTTTCATCCTAAAATTCCAATTTTAAATTTGAAGATTACGTTTAGGCGAGCGTTGCGTGTGAACGCTTAGGCGTGCCATAAGGAACTTCGTTCCAAAAAAACACAAAAGAAAATGACTGCTATAGTTTTTTCCTGGATAGGTCATCTTTTTTTTAACCAAGTGACTAGACTAACATCTAACACCTAAATTTGTAATACATTGTGTAATTCTTTGCATAATTTAGAACAAGAAGCACTAGGCAAGGCACATACCTTCTGGATTCCCCCAAAACATGACAACAGTATGGCCTAACACGATGCCGAGACGAGTACTAAAGTGTGTATTTTGCAAAAAAACAAGAAAGAAAAGAGTCAAATTTCTGGAAGAGGAATAAAATACAAGAAGTAATCTAACTTTAGGAACTAAACATAAACGCCATAGAGAAAGCATTAAGAAGCAAAGATAAAAACCAAGCTTAAAAGTACAAAGAATTAAATGCATTTAAGGATAAGGAATAAAGAATAAAGGATGTACAATAATAAAAAAGAACAGGGTGAAATTAAAGAAAGAAGAAGGAAATGTTTCGGTAGGCAGGAGAAAGAATGAGGAAAATAAGAGGAAGTATATATTTAAAAGAAAAAAATAAATAAAAAATTACAATTAGAAATATTAGGGAAAAACAAAACAGGAAAAAACATGGAAAAAACTGAGACGAATAGAAAAACCAACAAAGCACAAAGCACAATAAAACTTTTAAAAAATGGATAAAAAGTAGGAGTTATTTTAATAATGTAAAGCATTAATTAAGATGGGGAAGGTAAGAAAAAAATGAATTAGATATACATAGAAAGGTCCAAAAAAGAAGACGGAGAGAGAGGGAGAAGAAAAAGAACAAAGCAAATCGAGGAAAAAGAATAATAATTCTAAAAAAGGAGTTGAAGTGCAAGAAAATATACGCAGAGAAAACCTAAAATGAAGAATGAACATGAAAGTTGAATTTCAGTGAAAATATGAAGAAGGAGCGTAAACTATTGCCGCGAAGAAAATTAAAGGATTCACGAAGGAAGAAAGTAAAAGCTAATAAAAATAAGATACAATGAAAGGAAAGAGATAGCATTAAGAGGAAACAAGAACCAATTAAAACAGAAAGAAAGAACTCCTAAAACAGCAAAAAAAACTACGAAGAAAAGAAAGCAAGGAAGAGATAAAAGGAATAAATCACTCATTAATTAAACTCCCAGTTTTATGTCGCGTTGATGCAACGAAAGAAGAATGGAACCAAATAAATTGTATCTAAATATCTTAGTAAACGTGGTAATAAAAATAAAGACGAAATGAAACTGTTAAGTAAAGGATGAAAAGAATTGAAAAATGGTGATTATTCTCGTATAAAAATAATAAATTCAAAATCAATTTTAACTCTTTTGTTAAAAGCTTATAATGATAGTTAAAGTCAGATAATAAGCTTTAGAAAACTTCCAGCTTTTATTCCCTATTCAATTACTAAACTGAACAAGTTCAGCAAGTAATGTATAAATTTTATTAAAAGCCGGAACGCTAGGGCATTATCAGTCTCATTATATTAATTTTGACAATCAATTTCCCCACCAATATTAACTTGAAAGTTTTAAACATTTCAAAATAATATCCCCTGTTATCATTAGCATTCACAATCAGTGCCAGTATAAGTAGTAAAATAAAAATAAAGTTTAAAAATCTGCTCGTTTCTATATCGACAATTGCTACATTTGGATTGGGTTATACTTTATTTAATAAGTAATTTCATTGTTAAAAAATAGTTAGGTATACGGTAAAACAAACTTCTTTACTGATGAACTTTCATTTTTTAAAAAAACTAATAAGCTGGAAATTTTTTTAAATGATACTTATAGCTTATAATCAGTGATGGTCATATGGCTGCATGAAAAATGTTCTCAAGGTAAATGGTTAATTTGTATTAAAAAAAAAATACGTGTGGTGTCGCGGGACACCCGGTAGGAACGAAGTTTCTTACATTTTTCATTAATTATAAATTATAAAATCACATAAAATGCTAAAGACGTATAAACTGTTAACTACGATTTATTTTCGATATTTATAAAACCATGAGACATAATTTGAGATATAACAAAAATAAATATAACAAGTATCAGGGTTCCATAATAACATTTTTTCCCGTATTTTTTAAGCTTACGTTTACGCGAGCGTTACGCGTGAACGCTTGGACAGATAACGTTTTCCAACGTACTCAGCCTGGGCATTGGTAAAATGAACATTGATAGTTGAACAAATTTCAACTAACTCGGTGATCTTTTACTCAAGTTATCGTCATCGGTAGATATTTCGTGACGGATTTCGCGTGACGGTTACGGTTATTTTGGTCGTGTTTTTCGGATTCACTCCCAGGCTCCGAACGTGCCATAAGGAACTTCGTTCCAAAAATGAACCTTTGGTGCAGCCGAACAAAAAATAAAAAAAAAAAAAAAAAAAAAAAAA
>KZ653182.1:0-12906 GCA_001010745.2 Gerris buenoi | reverse complement strand
TTTAAATTTTAGTATGATATTTCGTCTATATATTTACTTTACAAAAGAGCTAAGTGTGTTAAAGGATAGATCTGGGTCACTAATTCAGTCTCAAAAGGGCATTTAATCCAGAGCTGAGTTAGCGATCTAAGTGTGCCTAAAGACTTTAACTGAATCCAAAGCTCTGATTGCAACCAAGATTCAATTGAAACTGTCGTCCCAATTAAAGTCGTCTAAAGTAGTCGGTATTAATTTAACTTTCAAAGCCTCTTCAGAGTTAGACTTAGCTTAACTAAAAGTTGATAAGTTCTTGAGTTCGGTTTAATACTGAAAATGAATTATTGGAGTTAAACTGCATCACTGCACATCCAATAATTCAGCTAGCTTTATAGTAGCGATAAATAAAGTTGGGTTTTAATTATTTAGACTGATATATTCTAACTTCAAAGCAAAATTATTATTGTATACTCATGTGGATGGAAAATTGCTTTTACTTGAGGAACTGAAACAGCAGGAGCTACAAGTTTGGACAACAAAATTACAACTAAGAGATGAAGAAGTGCACGAGAGTCCCATAAAAAACATGTTCAGAAGAAAAAAAAATCATTTACGACAGAGAAAAATCATTCTCCCGTATAGCTCAGTTGGTAAGAGCGCCTGTACGGAAAATAGGAGGCCCGTGGTTCGAGTCCCGGTGCGGGGGTCTATTTTTCTCTGTATGTCTCCCGTAGTTGTTGGTAATTGTAATTTGAATTATTTAAAATTTAATCTTTCGGTAGTAAGAAAACTACCAAAAACAAAAAAAAAAAAAAAAAAAAAAAAAAAAAAAATGATAAGGATGATGAGAAGAAATGGGAGCCGAAAACAAATCTTGAACGCAATCTGGTAAGAGATAACGAAAAGGAAAATACAAAAGGATATCTTTAGAACCAGAAGTAAGATTAGAACGTATAGTAGGTGAAGGATCGAATTTATAGCAACAAATTGATGCAGAAACTGATGGATGGAAAAAGAGTAAGAGGAATTATAACAAGCAAGAAATACGATTTTCATTTACAACTGCTGGGCATTATGAGCGGACACGGCAGACTGTGAGAATTGTTAGAAGAAGTCAAAGACAGAAAATGGGATATAGTAGGGTTAAGTGAAATAAGAAGAAATAGCGAGCTGCTGCTGGACTTCAGAGATGGGAAGGAGGTATACAGGGTGGGGCAAAAGAAATGAATCGGTTTTGAACGGCCAGCACTCGGCCTGTGGTGGTGGGGGAAAGGGGGAGGGGCCTCGTTGTGACAGTGGGATAATCTAGTTATTTATATTTAGTTAGAATTTTAGAATCTATCTATTTTTTTAGAATTTATCTATTTATTTGTTTTAGAATATATCTATTAATTTTTAGAATATAGTTTTTTTTTAGATAGAATTTTTACTATTGGGCTCGTGAAAATACAAGGGAAATTCACCAAAAACCACTCCACTCCCCTAAAGTGACTGTAACCAACTGGTGTGCAATAGCCAAATTTGGGGGATATTGGGTCTTACTTTTTCGAGGATAATGGGCGCACCGTCACTACCACCGCTGAGCGTTATGTGTGGACGTTACCGTTACGGCTGTACCCAACGCAATGTAACGACAAAAGGTTGAAAGCGGTCCGGAATCGCCTTCAAGAATGAATAGCGGCTGACGGCCGCCATCTTAATGATTTCATCTTTAAAACTTAATGCAAAAAACTAGATTGTCAACTGTTTCAAATAATATAAACCTAATTTCTCAAGTTTAATTGTTTTTGTTCTACGTCCCTTTACAACCGATTCATATATTTTGCCCTACCCTTTATTTGAACAGAGATAGTTACACAGGAGGTACTGGTTTCCTGGTCCACACAGAAAGAGTTAAGAATAATGTAATCTATAATAACTACAAAGCATATTCGCACAAAGTATTTAAACTTATTTAGAAGGAGGGTAAGGAAAAAGGGAGAATAAAAGAAGTTGTTCAAATGTATGCACCGACAACTGCTGAAAAATGGGAAGTCGAAAAATTTTATGAGAACGTGCTGGCCGACTTATGTTCCACTACATTATTAATGGGAGATTTTAAGAGGAAAGTTGGAATAGGCAAGCGTGGAAAAGTAGAAGATGATCACAGTTTAGGGCTGTGAAACGAAAGAGGTTTGTTTACGTCTAATCGAGTTTGAGGAACGCAAATCATTACTACATTTAACAGCTTATTTAAGAAAGCGCAGAAGTAAAACTATGAAGAAGTTATCGCAGCATATAGTCCGATTGCTACATAGAAGAAAAAAATTAAAAAGGAGGAACCGAAGATCTAAAAGAAGCGTTAGAAAACGTCACTGCATCAAAAAGATTTGTAATTCCCAGAAAACCGGTGAAGGATTTGTTAAGGACATGAAGGCACCCCTGCAAGAGTTAAGAAACCCAAAGGGAAGGAAGGTGAAGAAATCCTGAATCATATTGCAAGCTAATATGGTAATTTGTATAAGAGAAGCGATGATGAGCCAGAGGAAGAAACTAAAAATAATATCAATAAAAGAAACTCAACAGAGAAAGCGATTCCGGAAATCCTGAAATATGAAGTTAGATGGGACACAAGAAAACTGAAAGCTGGAAAGGCAAGAGGTACATTCACCAACGAACAAATAGAAGCAAAGGTGGAAGTTTTATTAATTTCTTCACAGGTGCTTAAACGAGCAAAAAATACCAACACCCTGGCTTCAGTTAAAGTGACTTCTTCGTTTTAAAAAAGGAGATTGACTGAAAATAGAAAATTAAAACCAAATATGTTTAATACCAGTGATAAAAAGCATATCTGAAAATATAAGAAGTACTACTACACTATTTGTATATAAGCAGTTTGTGTATACAAGAAACTGCAGGATTAAGAAAAGGCTAGAGGAAAGCTTAAATGTTGACCAAGCAGGATTCAGAAGGATTTTCGAACCAATACATATTTTTTGCCCTAAAACAATTAATTAAAGCTTAAAAAACAATACAAATACAAATGTCCATTAATCACAACTTTGTTCATAACTGATACGACAGTAGTGTTGAAACTAAAGTTGAAATTCAATTTTTAAATTTTTGGTAGTTTTATTACTACGGAATGATTAAATTTTAAATAATCCAAATTACAATTATCAATAACTACGGGAGACATACAGAGAAAAATAGTGGTTCGATTCCCGGTGCGGGGGTGTATTTTTCTCTGTATGTCTCCCGTAGTTATTGATAATTGTAATTTGGATTATTTAAAACTTAATGTTTATTTAAAAGCACTTATCATCTTTTACTCATTGTAAGTTTTCATTGTTTAAGCCCTATTACGTGGGACTTTCACTCCGCCCACATATTGTAGGACACTAAAATATTAACTCTTACTCCAAATTCTAGCTTATGTTTGTAAGTATGAAGTCATTTATATACACGCTGTCTCTTTCACTGATCAATAACTAAAATACTCATCGTGTTTATTCTAGTATTTTCTAGCAAAATACCCTTTAATTTTATACTGGACTAACTAACGCCGCGGAGGGCCTTGTACCACGGAGCACTAGATGTCTCCTTAATTTCATCCCTTTAATAATGAAATTCGGTTATGGAATGATTATGTAGGTTTTATTATAGCCTAGATTAGATAAGAACGTAAACAAATCAATGTCAAATCGTTAATCGACATTTTAATAGTGTGATTTCGTCCAATGTACTGCTAACGCAATATTTATTATAGAGGGCCTTAAGATGAGACGGGATTAAGTTTCGATAGGAAAGTAACGATAATAAGATGACGGAAAAGAAACAAGTGAAGATCGGAGATGTGAAGGAGGCGGAGAAGGACGAGAAAAAAGAGGAGAGGAAAAGTGAATCGCACTTGCCTGAACCACCTCCTGAGGGAGCGGACAGACGTCGCGCCAGATCTGCGCTGGGGGCGAAAAGACAACATGGTTCAAGAGAGTTTAGGAAGAAAGACGACAAACCCAAGACTTTCAAAGACTTCCTGGCTGATGACGTCAAACCGTTCAGGTTTCTTACAACCCACTTTCCTCACTACCAGGACCACTACCAATATCCAGGATACATCCCCTTTGTTAGGAGACAGATATCTGAAACACTTGTTGCATCGGTCAGTGTGCATTATATGATAATCATGTAACTTTATCATAAAAGTGATATGCTGCTACGGGTTGCATCCCTGATATACGAGGTCTGATCAAAAAGTTCCTGGACTTATATTAATAAATTAATAGCTGAAGTACCCGGCACAGCCTAGGCTCCTATCGATCGGAACATAGTTTTACCAACTTAGATACTTTCCCAGGCATGTGTCCAACCATTCCCCCAAGCCCAAGTTTCATCGCAATCGGATGAACGGTTTAGGCAGGCATAAGAGACAGACAGACAAACATTCAATTTTTTATATGCATATAGATTGAAAATATTCAAAATATTTACAGGTTATCACAGTTTCACTCAGTTCCCTTTGAAGTATACCCCATGGAAAGTTATATATTTTTCCTACAGTTTCCACTACTGGATGCATCCTCAACGCCTTCTGAAATATTACTTAGCTCAATATGCGAATTTTCTATAATATCCTCAATCATGCCAAATCGCTGGGTACTGTTTTAATTTATTTTATCATTATTATATCAATGCTTCTTTGCCCCATTGATAGTTATGTTTTACATTTTAAGAACTGGTAATTTTAGTGGTTTGATAAAGCCAGTTTTAACTTTCTGCGATTATTTGATTCTCTTCCATATATGCAGAAACATACATTTTTTAAAAATAACACCTGATTTTTTTTAATGAAAATTGGATGGTTTGTTTGAAGAAGCCCACAGATAGGCCCAAATTAATTTCGACCATCTGCGCTCTTTAACTTAGCTAAATTGGTACTTAAAATTATGTAAAATATTAGAACAATTTTGACAGATTTACATAACGGGGGATAATGAAATAAATTTGACAAAAGTAGGTTTTAAATGCATAAAATTATTAAAGTATTCGAAAGAACGCGATGAAGCTCTGTGCCACACTTATTGCGATAAAATGGTGAAAAATTAAATCGCAAAAATCAACTCTGTCTAGCTTTACCCGTTTTTTTTAACAAGCATAGTGATTTCTTAATTTCACAGACGGGCGTTTCTGCCAAACGTTAAATATGTCGTAAAAATTGACCGTTTGTACAAATTCGGCATAAAGGTGCATCACACAGATTCTAATAACTGACCTGACGTAATCAAGGGCATTTGTCATTATTGAATACTCAATTGTTTTATAAGAGAAAAAGCTAGATGCTTCTCCCTGGTATTTTTTCAACAGCTGTAGGTTTGCATCTAAGAAGTTATAATCACTCTGCAGTCAGGTGTTCTTGGGTACGTCCTGTTTATACGGTGATACCAACTGCACTGCTATTCGAACCTCAATTTGATTGTAGTTCACAGCACTGGAACATTTGAAGAGAACTTGTACCTTGTATAGATACTGAAGCGCACTGGTGTACCCTCCCCCTTCCCGTTAACTAAAACTACACCGGACCTTGATTTTTTGGATTCTTGCCAGTTGAACTGAATTGAGTTAGGATATGAACATTTGACCTGCCCGAAATACAAAAAAAGATAGGATATATGAGGAGTGGACTCGAAGCAAAATTTCTTTTTAGAGCTGGACGGATGAAATGAACACCACGTGCATTCTTTTAGTTACTCCAATTTTGCGTCATTAGAAGATTTTCTGAACACCTTGGGCCATTCTAGTTTAAGTTAAGATAGAGTGTTTCAGTAATGGAAGAATTCCTGTTGTTTTTTTACTAATCAGCCATTTGCAACAAGTAGTAAGTTGTGACGGAATACATAAGTTAGTAACATGTTATTTTTTACGAATTTTCATGATATTTGGAGCAGGGTTGGGACGAGAAGCAAGATAACGAGCGAATGCGGAGGATGATGATCGCTGAGAGACTCAAGAGAAGGAAGAAATTCGCAAAACCCGGAATAAGACTCAGGAGGGACCCTACCAAAGTCACTCCTCTCAAATTTGACGACCAACTTGTCAGTTCTCATTTTAATTGATTTATACTGTTAGTTAGTAACATCCTGTAATCCATCACTTCTACTCATATCTAGTCCCGCTTTAAAATCCTCTTCATTACAATCAAGTTTTTATGTATATGCCGTATCCTATAGAGGTGGATATCTAAATAGACACATTTGCTTGGTTAATCCCCAAAATTACTGTATTATGTAACAAGTTATTAAGTTATTACTAGATAATAGACTAAGTGTTAACAGTTAATATTAGACTGTGATATTATCATATCACATATATAAATTTGCTATAGGTCTATTGGAAAATTAATTGACTATAACAGTTTTTAGAACAAACCCATTTTTAACAAACAAATTAGAATTGGCACTTGATTTGCTTACGTTTACACTGTTAATATCGAATACATCTGTACGCACTAAGTTACTTTGATTGCATTTACCTTTTTTCTGTTAATTTTAATTAAAGCTCTTGAGGCGTAGACTAATGTATTTAGGTTTTTAATATTTGTATACGCTCATTTAAGATCACTGTAATATTAAATTAAATCTTGATGCGAGTGTAACTTGATGTGTGCGTCTCAACAGACAGAGTGTTTGACTTTTCGTGTACTTCTAACTTCTGTAAAAGTCAGTATGGTTACAGATTTTAGGCGAGACTGTAGTAAGGAAGCTGTCAGGTAGGAACCCGAGGTATCCACAGCCACTGTACCAGTGGCACTACTACCACGGCGAATACAGGGAGATGGTGAAGCCTTGCGACGACCATGAAGACATCATGAGGCAGTCCCCAGGCCTCATACACGTCGACTCGCTCGAAGGACAGTGGCAAATAGAAGACGAGCAGGCCCCCGACGAGAGTGAGTATATCCCTCATTCTAAAACTAACGAACAGCTGTGAAAAAAATATACGACAGACATCGATAAACAAGAGTGTGTACACAGGTACTAATGCAATCATGAGGTTAACTAATCCTGCTGTGGAGCATGTGAGATTCGAGGTGATAGCAACACCAATAAGATCACAACTGCTATCATCCCATTAGAGATTTTATCATCTCTATCTTATCATCTTATATATTTGTTAGCTGCATTCTCGTGCTTTACCACGTAATGTCTAACATTCATTTTTCCTTTTTACACGCATTTAACAAGCTTCATTCTTGTCTTTTTGGATCAGATTTTTGTCAGGGGAAAATCAGGGAATTTATATTTGACCCACTTCACGAATAACTAGACACTAAAATTATGTATTTCTGATAACAATAAAATAAGCATTGGTTTTCAAAAGCATTTGTATTCGTCGATAAATTAATAAACACATTTATATAAACAAATATTAATTTATTTGTTTAAGTACTTCTGTTAAATTTTTTTCTTGAGGGTTGACCACATCCTTCACCATGACCTAAAATTAGACCATGAAGAAAAAAAATGAATAAAAGTACTTAAATAAATAAATAATAAGAAAAAGGGTGGGAAAGGGTTAAAATTACCTCGAAGGTCATGTTGAAGAACATGGTGTAGGCCATGGTCAAGGCCACTGTTGAATGGAATAATTTGGTTATTTCGAAATCCGGAATACAAATTAAAGTTTCCCATTGGAAAAACAATTTTGACCTTGGAATGACCTTAAAGGTCATGCTCAAGGACATGGTCAAGGTCATATTTTATGTAATATTTCTTGCTCTTTTCAAATCTGCAATAAAAAAGGGGGTTCCCATTTAAAATAACAAAGTTGGGCTTTAAATGACCCTGAAGGGCAAGGTTAAGGTCAAATTCAAGGTCACCATTGAATAGCTAAGGAAAAATCCTGAAACTATTGTCTTCAACTTTTTCCAAAAAAATGTATTTCTTTCTTTAAAAAAGGGGTTCCATACTTTTATGCCACCCTGTAGAGAATGCAATTATACGGTATTTCAAAAGAGAAATTATAAATATTTAAGGAATAATAATTAAAGTAGACGGGGAAAGAGAAAGGATCCTCGATTTCAATAAGCAATATTAATAAGGTCGATGTGTTTAGTTGCGAGCGAATCGTCCACAGAAGTGGAAGAAGAAGAAGAAGAGAAAGAAGAAGGTGCGGAGGGTCCGGAGACAGAGCCACCTGCTCCTGAAGAAGAAGGTATGGAAGAAGAGATGGATGAAGAAGAGGAAGAGGTGGTGGAAGAGGAAGAGAAGGAGGAAGAAGGGGAGGAGGAAGAAGGAGAGGAGGAAGGAAAGGAAATGATGGAGGGAACACCGCTGGAGATACAGGAGAAACTCAAGTTCCTCGAGGACGAACCTCCTATCAGATTCTTGAAGAAGAAGAAACTCTTTAACCTGTTTAACTTTACTGACCGGGGCGTTCAGGGAGAAGTAACCATGACCGGGGTGAGTCGCACACTTAAATACGACAGTTAAAAAAAACCTTAGACTAAGTACTGTAAACTCACGATATACTAATCAATTTCCCTTTAATATTTTCCTACATTGATAGGATGAGGTAGGATAATTTTCCATCTTTTGGTAAAATACCGACCTTGAATCTCAAAATAACTTGACCGGTTTTATATAAACCAGGTTGTATTCAAATGAGAAAATGTTTATTTCCTATCAGCTTTAATTGGGTTTAATTTTAGGAAAAAACAACCCAGACAATACCGGTACCGATGGGAAGGCTGAACAAGTATATCACTACGTACATCATATACGACGTCTACCAGAAGGACATACAAATAAAAGAGCAGCAGAAACAGCGGCAGCTGGAGCGTCAGATGGACATGGAGGCGGAGAACCCCGACGAGGTGGAAGCGGAACCCGAGTACGAGTCTTCCTCGGACGAGGAGGCTTCCATGAGTAAAAATTTTAACAAGATCACCGCTCACAGGGCCAAGATACTGGAGAGAATGGTCGTTCAGAACACTCTCTTCGACTTCACTGCGGGTATGTAGAAAATAGCAATAAATGAATAAAACTCATGTTTTCTTATAAAAAAAAATGAACACAGATCATTTGGACCGTTGTAGTTAATAATTATTAACTGATGAAATACGGAACAAGGATTTAACTTCCGCCAAATCCTTGTAGAAAAAATTAATTTTATGCTGTTTAAAGCCATAGTGAGGTACTTAGAGTTGGATATTTGTGCAACCTTAGTTGAAGACCATGTTTATTCTAAAAGGGTGTTGTCTAGGTCTGGAGCGTGAGAGATTGGAGATAATTGATAACGATTCTTTATAAAAAGGAAACATCAAACATCCTACTAGATAATTTATTTTAGTGTATTCAAACAAAAAATTCGACTCTCCATTGCAAAATTATTCTGCTGAGAGCATATAAATCTTGTATCCTTTATATTTGTTTTAAGAGATTATTTATTTTAGAGTAAAATACGAATCCAAAGTAATTACATCCAATGATCGACGTTAGAACATTTAATGTTTTGGACATAGCAATGCCTATGTATTTTAATATTGGGTTGGCATTCTCAAGACACTACAAGAACGTTATGTGAAAGCGAGGATAGCATGTAAAGAAAGTAACAATTTTCTACCAATTATTTATTGGCAGACATTCCAAAGAAACATTCTGTAAAATTATAATTTTTGCATTGGTTACTAGCTAAATGCAAGAGAATCGAAATTGTGATGCTACATCGTGTTGACTCTCAGTCTCCTGAGCAAAGCTCCGATAAAAACCTTAGATACAAACCTTGCTTCTTTATTCCAAGCCAAACTAATCGATGAATTGCTTGGAAAATTTTACTGAATCACCCTCAAAATTTACCTATATTGTTTCAGACATGAAGTTTTACGAAGATCCGATCGACGAATACAATAAGGAGGAAGGCTCACTTCTGCCACTGTGGACTTTCAAGAGAAGCGAGTTCCAAGGCCTCAGTGTCACCTGCATACAGTTCTGTCCTTCCAACCCGGACATTTTCGGAGTAACATACGGGTCATGTATGCGCTAAACCTCATATATTTATTAAAGTTTAAATCGTACATTGACAACAGTAATAAATCTCTACATTTAGTGAGACAGATGTGACCTGTACCTCTGTGGGGACATTCCGCATCCAGTGTTAGGATCGTCTACAGTTACATGCAAATAACAGCAACTGTTAACTTTGTATCACCATAATAACTACCACTTGATTACGAAACCGACCATAGAAGCCTATAGACCATAGTGGTATGAATTTTTGTTGATAGTCGAGTTCACTCAGAGAAGTGAGAGGGGTTACATCACCGTGTACAGCATCAAGGACCCTTTGAACCCCGAGTACAAGAGAGAGTGTAACGAGGGAGTGACCTGTTTCGACTACCACCCGGCTATGGAGAGTTACCTCGCCTATGCGACATATGACGGGGCCGTACACTGCTGCGACACGAGAGACCCGTCCGATGACTTTCAGCTTGGACTACATAGTCACGCTGAGCAGGGACACCAGGCGTTTATATGGAAGGTAACTTCTGCAATCTTATCATAAGATTTCCTCGACATCGAGGGTGCTAAGAATCGTCACACAATTCCATTTAATTAAATGGAACGTCGACGAAGTCGGCAAAAAATTTCCTTTGAAAAATTTAGGGAATTAGGGCGATCTTGCATCAGTTCGTACGATTCGGGCTTATCTTTCATCTAGAGAAACAATCAAATTATCCCTCGGGGAAAACATTGGTAGCATCTTCTGTTAAAAAAAAAAAAAATAAATAAATAAATAAATAAAACGAACCGGATTAATTAAAGGAACTGTCACCTTTCGAATGACCTTAAGTGGGTCTTCTATTTTTAATTTCTCCGGATGTCTATTGCTGTACATAACATCATCACGTCAGCTCCTCAGGGCAGCTCCGAATAAAATCTACCAAGTATTAACTGCCTTAATCGTTTACAGCAATATTATTATGTACAGCTGTACCATGTACTTCTGTATTACGAACCGAGTTCTTATCGCTTAGAAAAAAGATTGTCTAACAATCAGCGATAGACGTTAACCAACAAAAAGTGAAAGGTTTCTTATTTTAGTTAATGTGGGATCCAAGTCTGGAGGAGCTCATGTTCTACACAATATCAGCAGACGGAATGTTCTACAAGTGGAATGTCAGGAACTCAGTCGTAGTCAGGTATCCGACATAAGTATACTAACCAATTAATTTGTATTTGTTTATTACTGATAAATGTTTTCTTAATTTTTTACATTCTTCATATTCAAACAAATAAAATGGAGAGAATAGTCTTAGCTTCGTCATTGGAAGGCCAAGGTCCTAGGCCCTTGAATCGCTGTTAAATCGTTAGTCTTAAATTCGAGTTTTCGAGTGTTTACAACAATGGAAGTCTGTTTATTTTTGCTTCCAAGCTTACCGAAGGTACCTCTAACCACCTCTAACTGAAGGTAACGGAAGCTATGTGATCGTTCTGAAGATCAAATAATTTTTATGTCTCCGAATTCAAAAATTCCAAGACAGGGAATATTTTTGGTTCCGTGTCTGTCGGTCTGTCAGTTAATTTATGCGAACCATCATATCTTTAAAACTGCTCGTCCGTTTTTATTGAAATTTGAACAGTAGGTCATACTTTTAATTGTTGGTCTTATAAAAGTTTCAATGTTTTGCGTCCACTAGTTTACTCTTCTAAAAAAATCTGAATTTTTTAAAATTTGTATGGTTTGTCGGAAGTGGCCCACGGATAAACCCTGATTAATTTCAACCGTCTGTACTCTTTACATTTATAAATTGATACTTTAATTTATGTACAGAATCAAAATAGTCCAGGAGATAGCGGGTAAAAAAGTGTCTGACTAACATCAAGCTATAATTTTGTGTATAAGTAAATGTTTTGGAGCCTTTTGAGAATATGAGTGCCTCCGAAGCAAAGCGTACCTCTATCAAGGGATAAACTGCCATCAACTTGATTTTTAGTCTACTAACAAATTTAGTACCCAGGATCATGAACATCTCATTGTCCACCAAAAAGGGTGGGACATGACCGCTCTTCATCGGTAATTGGTTGTTAAAGCATAAACTCATTAAAATATATATGAAGTAGGACGCAAGGAAGCTATGTGCCATACTAATTGGCATGGCAGACTATTTTGTTAAACGGTTCTGGTGACTAGGTCAATAAAAATGTGCATATGAGAAAGTTTTACTCAATTTTCTTCGGCCAATTTTTACATACTCCCATGACCGAATAAATGGTTTTGATTTTAATTTAGATAAGTGGCCGGTCAAACCAAACTGCACCGACATCGGTTTAGAAAATATAGTTGCAATATTCTGTTCTGTAGAGTGTGCACGACAAAAAACTCATTTGTAATTTTATACAATGTGTTAGTTAAAAAGAAACAAAATGAACACATTTTCCCACTTCCATTATCACAAAATAAAAATTTGTTATCAGATTATGGTTTTGATAATAAGTTGTTTTGTGGCACGCAACAATCTGTATTGAGAACTAAAGTTTCTTGTCAAGGTAAAAATACGAGCTACGTGTCCTTCGTTTATTTTACCTGATTGTGTCTGTATTATTCATTTTAACATTTTTAATCCAACATTCTTACTAGTTTTTAGGATCAGTAGGTAAACCGAGGATCTTTATATTTCCTGCGATTGTCTGTTGGTGACACATGTACCACACATGTTCTTCTGAAGTACCCGACACAAAAATTGAAATTTGTCTGTTATTTTATGTATAAAATAAAGAGAAAAAAGGGAACCATTGGCATTCCAAATGCCTGCTATCTAAGACGAGCCAACTCTGTGCCGCAGCTTATTAGGTGTTTTTTCTTCCTCTCAGGACAGCCAAGATAAGGGACTTTCAACCAAGCCTAGCAGCTGCAAATGTCTGTTGAGACAACAATGACAAATGCTACCGGGGG
>KZ653181.1:94535-109464 GCA_001010745.2 Gerris buenoi | reverse complement strand
CCCCCCCCCCCCCCCACCCCCTACTCAGGGTTCCACACTTCAACTTTTGTCTGCCTCAGAAGAAAACTCTGTAGAGTACAAAAGTTTTAAAAACTCACAATTTATTATAATAAATTCATATTTTTACGTACTTTATTGATTTTATGGATTACAAGCCATAATTTTCTAGTTTGTTTAATTGTTTTCCCCGTTTTTACTTTTCCTCACTACCTATGGTATGAAAGCACGGTAGAAAAATCAGTCGTTACTTCTAGTTGTGCCACCCGGTGCCTCTATTTTAAACCCATTTGCTGAGTCGGCAATGATGATGACGTCGAAGTCTGTTTACATCTGTCAAAATACCGCCAAAATTCAAACAATTAAATAAATATTTTTAAGTTTTAGGTAGTATTCGCACTACGATAGTATGAATTTAGATATACTATAAAAGTTTCGTACAAATCAGATAAGTAAATTTAAAGCTATAGGTGTAAATAAATGTATGTTTGTGCGCATGTGGAGGAGAAATAAATAATCAAAGAGGGTTGATACGTATATTGACGCCACGAGGAGACTTTGGGAATTTTCATCGCTCCACAATAAGGTATTAGCATGAATTATTTCAAAATATTAGGACCAGCCGTTATATAGTAGTTTTTTTTTTGGGGGGGGGGCATTTTTTTTTTAGGGTATATTTTGATTTATTTGCCCAGTAAGGAATGCAACATTTAAAATGCATTGATATATTTGTATCCTACTCTTCAGCAGCTTTCATTTGATACCCAACTCAAAATTTTAAAAATAAAATTTTCGCGCCCAAAATTGGAAATTATTCAAAATTCGGAATGCACTCCCGGAATTTTCATCGCTTTACAATAAGGTATTTGCATGAATTATTTCGAAAATTTAGGACCTGCCGATATATAGCTGTTGGGTTTTTTTTTTGGGGTATATTTTGATTTATTTAACTAATAAGGAATGAAACATTTAAAAATGTATATTTATATTTGTAACCTAATATTATTAAAGAAATGAGTTTACCACATTTTTGCGAATTGCGCATGCGCATATTTAATTTTGAGCTTTTGTATATTTTTCCTGTGGTTGGGTAAAAATGTTACGCCTGTGTTTCGAATTTCAGCACTTTAGCTTATGGCCCTATGGACCAAAGAGCGACGGACAGACGGACACATCACCCTCGGCATAAGGGGTTTGTGAAGTATCTAGAAAACCCTAAAAAGGGGGAAAAATTAAATAAATTCAACAATAATAAGTTTTCAAATCATTAAGGAATACAAAGTAGTACTCGAGGAAGCTATGTGCCGCATTATTGTCAGATAGATGTGCAATGTGCTGTGCATAGTTGTATATTGTATTTTAGTTTCTTAATCAGTGGCTCTATGTGCGTCTGTATATGTGAGTAAGATTCCAGATCAATTCTGCAAGAAGCAAGGCTGGTAGCTTGTTTTCAAACTACCAACTATATTATTTAGTTATTACATTTTGCTTCCGAGCTTACCGAAGGTAACGGAAGCATTGTGTTCACTTTTGAGAACGACAAATTTTATGTCTCCGATTTTAAAAATTCCTTGGCAGAAATCCGTTTCAGACATCAGGGAACATTTTTGGTCTCGTGCCTGTCTGTATTTCGGTCATACGACGGATTTTTTAGTTACGCGCTGTGTTAATTGTATATTTAATGCAATACAACATTAAATTAGGTGATGTAACACACTGCTATCGAATATTTTGCTATAAGTGTAAACGAAATAATAAATAATAAGACAATACTTACATATATATCACCTTGTAGTAAAATATATATATATATATATAAAGAAATAGCGATTAATAAATGATTAGACTTAATAACAAATTGTAATTCTTAAATATATTTATAATTGCTTCATTATCGGTTGTTATCGACTGTTTTGAACGTTATTAGTCTCTTATTGATAAGCGCACGTGACTAATAAGCATGACTTTATAATTAACCGACTTGTCTACACGATGTAACCTTACAAGCATTCTGTTCTGTGGGTTTCCATGTTGTGAACTCATTATCAAACATACCGACGACAAGATATCACGGTGGTCCGAGAGTTGCACGCCAGACAGACAGCAGACTAAAACTGTTGCTTGGTACCCGCAACGTACTTCTGTTTCGGACGTTTTAAATTCCGAGACATAAAATATTTGGCTCTTGAGAACGGAATGCTTCCGAAGCTGGAAAGCAATATTTGTTTTTGTTGAGAACTTACCGAAGCGAGCGCTGTCATCGCACTGAAGAACCAAATGTTCTCTTACCTCTTCGTCTTCTTCACGCTTTCTTTCCTTCCTAAAATCACCTTTTTGTTAGCGAATTTTCGAAGAAAATTAAGCTATTGCAATGGCTTCAAAATTTTTATAATGAAAATTTTTGAATTTTTTTTTCATGGAAATCCGTTTCAGATCATTCTGAATCGATTCCTAAAATTTAACACTTTTTTTATTTATGTATGTATATATGTGTCACTCCAGACGATATCTCCCCTTAGAATGCACTTAAAATTTTCAAACAAATTTTAAAATGTCAATAATATCAAAAGAAAGGATGAGTTCGTTGGCCAGAATTTTCGGAGTCATTAAGGGGTCAAATTTTGACCATTTAGGGTCAAAAATAGCATAAAAACATGTTTATTCCATTTTACCCCCCTTTTAAATAAAAATATGATAAAATTGTACATAACAACAATTACTATTCTCTTAAAGAGCTTTCCATCGATGTGCATCTTGAAGGGTAAATACTATTTTGACTTTTGTACCTAATACCCGTGTGTATCAACATTTTTTTTTTCACCCATCCAAATTCATAAGCCAATAATACGCAGATTTATTTGAAAATTCGCTTATTATGTCATGGTGCATGACTGGACTTTTTTCTCTTTGCCAACTCTTAATTGCATTACATCATCTTTGTCCGTCGCACACCCTTCACTCTATTACATCACCTTGTTGTCTCTATTCAACCCTTTCGTCTCTTGCATCATCCCTCTACGCAACCTTTCCCATCATTGCATCATCTTCTCCTTCTGCGCACTTTTCCCTTTGTTTCTTCGCTTCTTTACACCTGACACCCCCGTCTCACGGGTTTCCCTTTGTCCTACATCTTTTGTATGTTATACTTTCTTCTACCTCCACCTTTCCAACTTTATTCTCTCATGTAGACTCGATGAGTGTGTCGAGTGCTACGAGAGACTTGGACTCTGCTGATGATGGCGTTCAGCCGAGACCGGTCCAGTGATCCTCACATCAGGCAAGTATCGACGGTACGGATCCTCAGTTGATAAAGATTTAATAACTCTGGTTTTAGGACAAAATAATGAATACTTTGTTTGAAGAGTATTAGTGTATGGTTATAAATGCCCTAATCAGAAAATAAAAGCTCAAAGTCAAAAAACGATCGACTTTACTGCATTTATAAACAATGGACGTTCGACAAAAAAGCATTGCACCAAAGTAGTAGATATTTTAATTAGGGCAGGTGCAATCTGCTTTTCAATACGTCTTTCTGTTATCCACAATAAGCCTTTCAACTAAACTCTAAATTTACGTCCGCCATCTTAAATTTCTGATAGAGGGAAAAATAAAAAAAATATTGATAACTTTAGGGATTTATCCAGTAGGTTTGTGCCAATTTACGACCAAACGCAAAAAAAAAACCCCGCGGGTCTCTAGATTCTAGATGGTCTAGAAATACTAAAACATTTCAGTATGTTAATCATTGGATTTTTGTCAATTTATTATATTTAGTAGATTTTTTTGTTTCAAGTATAAAATTGTTAACAGGTTTTGTTCCACTCAGTATTTTTTCAAGATGTTGGCGTACACCTCCTTCGTTTACCCAGTTTTGCGCCAGTGAAGTCGACTGGCGGCGACAGAAACACGTACTCACTTCTACACTTATACTCATAAATACATTCACCACACATACGTACACAAAAACAGTTAAGGAATTTAAGTTAAGGATTCGATTTTCGGAATGTATGCAATAAAAAGTATCCAACAAGTTTGAAATTCTAATCAACGTGGAGACAGAACTTAAATTTTAATTTATCTGGAGGCTGCACCATAGAGCCGTATCTTCACTAGCCCAAGCCGCCCGCAGGCTCTTGGGGCATCGAATATTATTTTAATATCAAGTTGCAAACCCGATAGAAATTACAAACTTGATTTAAGCTAAAATACTTTAAAGTTTGAAGAGACTCGTGATACAGAGACCCACGCATCTTGTTTCCATTAGAGACACAGCGCGGGGTTCTAAAGGAAACTTCCTCTGCTTCACAATGTCATGGAAACACCTCCCTTTCCTTCCCTCTTTCTTTCACACGCTTCTTAATAATTCCAAGTCGTTGAACCCGGAACATGGAACATGTCGTTGAACACTGAACATGGAATATGTCGTTGAACACTGAACATGGAACATGTCGTTGAACACTGAACATGGAACATGTCGTTGAACACTGAACATGGAACATGTCGTTGAACACTGAACATGGAACATGTCGTTGAACACGGAACATGTCGTTGAACACGGAACATGTCGGTGAACACGGAACATGTCGGTGAACACTGAACATGGAACATGTCGTTGAACACGAAACATGTCATTGAACACGGAACATGTCGTTGAACACGGAACACGGAACATGTCGTTGAACACGGAACATGGAACATGTCGTTGAACATGGAACATGTCGTTGAACACGATACATGGAACATGTCGTTGAGCTCGAAACATCTCGTTTAGCTGGAAGCAGGATTACCGCAATACCAATATAAAAAGTTGATCATTTTTCCAATGGACGACTACTTAAGTAACAATGTTATGATGAATCAAAGCTATTAAACTCTTCACCATTCATACAAAATGACCATTTGAACCTCCCCCCCCCCCCTTTTTTTGAACTATTCCAAGTTTAGAGGTGGAAATAATTTGGAGTCCTGAAAGAACTGTCGATTTAACGGAAGATTATTTTCAAAAAATTAAAGAGCGCGCTTCTCTCCTAGGAGATATCGATGATACTGTTCTTACCTCAAGCATTTCTTCGGTCATAAAAATTCATACATACCTAGAACATTTTTTTTTTAATTTAAACTAAAATAAGTATAAAAAGTTGGACTTTGGAAGAGCAAGGTGTGCATGCATCCTTTAGCATCACTGGAGCTCTGGTAGAAGCAGAGAAAACAGGTCTTTGGACAGCAACGATAATAAAGGACTTGCGGGCATGGGCAGGTCAGATAGTATTACCTCACCCAGTTTTTAAGTGGCCTTGGTTTCCGGGTATACTAAATAAAATAGGTACCCATGCAGCGTCCGATCGCCTGTACCGTCCGGGTCTATTAGTCGATACGGAGTACACGTTCTTCTATTGCGGTAGTGGACCCAGGAGAGAGGTTGACTGGAAGGCCACATAGGAGCTTTCACCCTCAATAACATTGATAGTTCTACGAAGGGAAGCAAATTAGACAAACGTTGAACGATGTGCTGAACAAATATTGCAGAGAAAGAGGAATGACTTGGATAATTTGGACTGACCTGTCCACCTCTCTAACAAATTTTGTTGGAGACATGGCCAATTCAGTCAAAGTAGAAATTTCGGGTAAACACGAATTTTGTGTTTTTCGCCGAGGTACTCGACTCCCCCCTCCCCCTCGAAGGAACTAAAAAAGGGAATTTTGTTTACCCCTTGAAAAATACATTTTTTGAGCATACGAAGCACAGGAGGAGAGTACTTTTTTTCTCCGTTCGTACCTCCTATGTACGATCTTGTAACTCGGAATTTTAAGTATCATATCTCAAAAAGTAAAAGTTCCATCGAGTTTAAAAGCAAAACGCTAGGAGTAGCATTTCATGGGCTTTCCAAGCCTAACAGCGTCGTATAAATGCCCTGTGAGGAGATACGCAAACCATGTAGAAAAACGTTTGAAAAATAAGTGGTAAAGACTGTTTTTTCGCTTTAAAGGGCCTGAAACGTGAAAATTTTAAAAATGTTTCTGCAACACTTTTGTTCTCTTTTTAAGGGCTCATCCCGCACCAAAATATCTCTGGTTTTCTGATTGGCGAAAAAACAATTTCCCAATATCGCCCATAAGCCGGGGTGAACGTAAAAAAAAAGTTCTCGTTACCGGCTATGGACCTTTGCGGGATCTATAAAAGCATTGAAAAAATTAAAATTTTCAATTATTTTAATAGTTATACCTAAAATGCCCTTTTTGGCCTGTTAAAAAATGCCATTTTTGACCGTTGACGATTTCCCGTTAAAAATAAACCAATTGCCCGGAAAAGTTCCCGGCATATAGAAGTTTCCCTAAAAAAGACACTATAACCATAACAATTTCCATAAAACTGCATGTGTCTCTTTGACAAACACACCCATCAGACAAAAAACACTTTGTTTCCCTTTTGGGCCGATTTTTGCTCTTAAGGAGAGGTTTAAAAACTCTTCTCACCCAATGTTTGGTCAAGCGATTTCAAGGTTCCTAACCGATTTTGACATTATCCACTCGAAATTTTTCCGAAAATCAAGAGCCGGGGTATAATTATATTTTTTGTTTTTTGCCGTGGCACCTTAAGATAAAGTAAACTCTTACTTTCCTCCCCCATTCGACGGACAATGAAGTTCCGCCCCCGCCCCAGAGCAAGGCTCGATTGGCCTGCTGCCTCCCTCGCAAATACAGTCTATTTGCACTCGAATTTAGAGAGAGAAAGACTCACAGACGAAATTCCAAACGGTTAAAACGGAGACCTCGCTTTGCTAGGTCTATTGGAGATTTAGATAGTTAGAGACATAGTACACTGTTAGATACTTTGAACAGAGTATAATATTATTTTTTTATACTTGGTACAGAATTCCAAGTAGAGAGCCGGAGAGCTGGAGAACAAGTAATGTCTTCTAGGTTTACTACTTCCGTAATTAGTCGGCCCCATATATAAGTCGGCACAACACCCTGATAAGGCTGCTATCATTAAGTTTTACCATAATAGCTTTCAACTACAAGTGTAATCCAGAGACAACAATATAATTATCTTGAAAAAACCTTTTATATATTTATTTACTAAAAATAAAAAAAACTTGACATAAAGTTGAAGTAAGATGCAAGTCCACTAAAGCAGTAAAGTTTTAACTTTGCTTCGTGTGGAGGGAATGCCACCGAGAGATAACAAGATAACAAGATAACCCCCGAGGTGATATTGAAGCTTCTCACCGCAGTCTACTCCTCACGAGGTAATGACTCAGGACACGAGCTGTCTTGACAAGTAATGTTTAGTTTAAAACCTATTTTCCTACCATTAAACAGTCTTTATAATGTAGTCGAGTTTTCCCTATATCTAATCTTATCGGATTAAAGATAATCGAGCCCCTCTAGAATGCGGGCTCACATAGAGGCAGCAAGTCTTTTCATAGTAGAACGGTCAGATTTATCTGCTTTATTTATTATCAATTAAACACAAGTCGGTCCATTCCATCACGTTGAGCTGAATGAAGAATTAGATCAGCTGTTCTTCCTCGATATGAGTCATAACTTGGTTTTTACGACGTTTATTTTAGTTTAAGTTCCATATGGCACGTTCTGGGCCCGGGAGTGAATTAAAAAAAAAAAAACTACTAAATTCACCGTCACGCAAAAACCGTCACGAAATCTACCGATAATGGCGATAACTTGTGTAAAAGTTGACCGATTTAGTTGAAATTTTGTACTCATGTTCATTTTACCAATGCCCAAAACAAGTTCGTTGGACAACGTTATCCGCCCAAGCGTTCACGCGCAACGCTCTCGTAAACGTAAGCGTCAAATTAAAATATTGGAATTTTTGACGGGAAAAAATTCTAACTTCATCTATTTAATGAGATAAACAACTTTTTAAATATAATATTTTAGTAAAATGAACACCGACACTGCTATACGATTGGGAGAATATTATATTCTTAGAAACGGAATTAATGGTGTATAACATAGTCCTGATTTTACTCCTAGAAGGCTTAGAAACAAAACTATTTAGGCATTTTATTTAATTGCTAGGCCAACGTATCAATAGAAAACGTAGCCGCTGATACCAAGCATTAGCCCCGCGCGGAGTTCGGGGTGACGGCTAGTCCTATATAAAATTAAGAGCGTCTATAAAGGGGAATGTCTTTTACACGAATCTACAGTTTTATCCCAATTCGATGAATATTAACACACTTTTCATTAAAAACAAGGTAAAGGTCACTGCCTACATGAGATTACGAAATTAAAATTTTGGTACACAGGGGTACGGGGTACAAATGACAAAGAAATAGTTATACTTTATGATACATATTATCGTTGAGGAGATCTTAAAAAGAAAAGTAAAATTGTTGTTTTGTCATATTTTCATTTAGGAGGGGGTAATATAGGAAGCAAGGGGAAAGTCACTGTCTACATGAATTTTCTAAATTTAAATTTTGGTACGCAGGCGCAGGGGTACGGGTTGCAAGTAAAGAAATACGGGGTCAAAGTAATGAATAAACTTTATTACGCATACCCGTGAAAAGTTCTTTAAGAACATAGTAATTATTGTTATGTAAAGTAATCGTATTTACATTTAAAGAGGGGGGTAAAATTGGGATACTTGCAAATTTACCTTACCAGGGTGGAGGGGTTATAAGTGGGAGGGATAGAATCTAGATACTCTCGCATAGTAAAATAATTTAAATGTTTTTTGATGATAGTTTATAAACTTATCAAATTAAAATAATAATCCGCAGCGAAGCACGAGTATCACGCTAGTAACCTATTAACGTGTAATTATTTAGTTGCGTTTAATGTTTAGAGGGACTTTCTACTCGACGTGCTCCAAACTCTGTATACAGGGTTTACTTTGGGGGGACACCTGGTTCTGTAGCACAATCCAAGTTTTCCTAGAAAATCAAGGCTAATAAGCTTGGACGAGCCTCCCGGGTCAGGGCAGTCGAGTTTCTACATTTGGAGTAAACCACCAGATCATCGTGGTCGTTTCCGATGTCGTTTATGTTTTAGAATTAAAATTTTGCGTTTTACCCTATAAGAAGACGCCGCTGAAAAGCAAATGGCGTCCGATTCAGGAAATGAGAAGTCGTAAAACAAAGCTTTTTAAGTGTCGCATTCCCAGCTGGTCAAATTACCTGCTGCGTTGTAACGATGTCGTTAACCCATATCTCGAGAACGGTCGATGCTATTTTTCCTACCCTGTTATGTGGAAATATAAGAAATAGGCTGTTAAAGCTAACGATACAGCGAGGCGCCTACTTACAGGCTGATATCTCCGTCTCAAGGAATCTAATCTAATAAGGTAGCAGAGTCCCGTGATAAAGATGAGTTTCCCTCGCTGAGAATCATGTTCAGAGATAATCCGACCCCCTGCTCCAAGTTATCTTCATCTCTCTACGGTTATCCTTTAACCTCCAACCGATTTAATGTTTTTTATTATTTTGGTTAATATTATCTTAGTTACATTTGATTTCATTTGGTAACCGGTTACTTGTACGGTGTTAAAAGTAACAGGGTTTGTTGAGGATGTTGTTTGAAAGTGTTTTTACCTCCAGCGGGGAGAAAAAGTGAACTTTCCTCCCTAGTTTACAAGGAGGGAAGTAGCTCATTGCACCCGGGCGGGTGGAACAGGGAGTAATGAGTAAACAAGGGAATCATGAACTCTCATGATTCCCTCCAGTGTTGCCCTAGATAAAGCACAAGTAAATAAGCTTGGTGCTAATACACATTTCATTCACTAACATTTGTTTCATGTCTAAATCTGTAATGTCATCTTCACACATATCATGTTACATCCACTACAGTTGCCATAGTGATTCATCAGTAAAGCCCCGTTTACACGGTGATAGTTGTGGTCACGATAGCAACTATCACAACGACTATCACCGTCTAGATTACGTGATAGATTTTGTCGTGACAGAATTATCAGCCATCACACTATCTCGTCTGACGAGATAGTTGAGTGTTCTATCACAGCAGTCAGAGTACTCACGCGGATGATATAACAACTACCACGCTAGATACTAGACGCTGATTGGCTTATACTTTTTTATCAAGTGATAACAGATTTAAAGGCAACAAATATGATAACTTGCTTCGCATTAAATATCAGATTTTTTTTTTTTTTTTTTCGACGATATGAATATTCTTTTTGCTGTATGTGTTGTAATTTAACATTATAATATATTTAATGCTTTATTTCCGTATCCAAGTCAAAAATGTATTATGTGGATGTAACATTGAGTGCAAGACAACAAGTTTTGACGTATTTTAACTCTCACCGTGTAGATTGCACACCTCGACGATAGTTGTTGTATGACGTAGACTGACATGATAGTTCTATCTTGGAAGAACTATCACCGTGTAAACGGGCCTTAAAAGAAAGAAACAAGTTAAAAATGAAATCATAATTTCTAAATGTAGATTAACTAATCCATATTTAGAGACATCAGTTGGCAACACCACGACTCAGCTTCCAGCTGATTCTCCCATTTAAGTTTAGCGTTGAAATTCAAATAATTACTATCTGTAATTTAATTTTAACGTGATTAAACTTATTTAGAGAATTGTTAATAATATTGTTCATAATATACACATGAAAAGTGTTAAATTTAAGGAATCGACTTAGCATGGTTTAAAAAGAATTTCCATGGAGGAAAATTTCAAAAAATTTGAAGCCATTGTAGTAGCTTAATTTTCTTCGAAAATTCACTAAAAAGAAAATGTAGGATAGATTAACTTGAGGAATGTAATTAAAATGTTTTTAAACTGAAGTTTTTATTTTGTTTATTATCTCCGGTTAAATTAAATTGTATTTCTTGTCCCGCCCGTTATTATTAATTTTTTGATATTGGAATGTTTATGGCCCTGAATAAATAAAATGAATCAAAATTCTCAATTTGTTCCCTTTCCAATTACTGGTTTTCTTTAAGCTTTTTACATCGCTTAGATAACCTCAATTATTATGTTGAAAAGAAAGAATTTATCTCAATTTATTTTTAAGGAAAAAACTTAATTATTTAAAAGATGAGATTTTTTATAAAAATATTGAGTAATTTTTTTATCGGCTCCTTTTTAGAATTTCTTTGGTAAACCCGAAAAAAAGAAACCCTTATAGTTTCGTTCTTGTGTCTGACTGTCACTCTGTACGGTTCCAATAAATTTTGAATCATAATAGATAAAAACATTAAACTTTCCAGTATAAAAGATCGTTTTAACGCGCACACAGGAAAAATATAGCGAACTCAAAATTATCAGCTGTTCGATTTCAAAATGCCAGATAATTCAAGACGCGTAAATGTGTGCGTACAAATGGGTTAGTGTTTAATTTTCGGCGCCATTTTGTAAAATAAACATCGGAATTTTGCGTGTCCCCCTCCCCCCATAAAATCGTACTTCCGCTGTTACTAAAAATATAGAAAAATATGCAAAATGTTCGATCTGCTGGGCCATAGAAAAAATAAGATTAGAAATTTGATCTGATTTACTGGCAATCCAAGATGGTGGATAATTCATGTCACTCGATTTTTTTTTTTTTTTTTTTTTTTTTTTTTTTTTTTTTTGAGTGGGGTATCAAATGAAAGGTATTAAAGTGTAGATTACAAATATATATAACACTTAGTGTTAGTGTTTAATTTTCGGCGCCATTTTGTCAAACAATTAATAACTTTCCAACAATTAATAACTTCCCTTAATATTTTTTGTTCACAATAGGTACCAACGAAACCCTTTTTACGTGAGACTTGACAGCTGTGGAGGTCATCTTAACACTGCGGTCTCTTCACATTTGAGTAGTGTTGAAAACCAATGTAAATAGATTAGGTTGTCTATCTACATGTAGAAATTATGATTTCACTTTTATGTAATTTGTTTGTATTACTGATAAATCACCGTGAAAGTAACATTACATGAGCGAAGATGCCGTTATAGATTTAGACTTTAAACAAAAGATAACAAATGAAATGGATTCAACTCCAAGCTTACTTACTTGTGCTTTGTCTTTAGACAACACTCGTGAGAGTCCAGTACTCCCTGTTCGACCTGGGTGCACTGAGTGACTTTCCTCCCTGCAAACCAAGGAGAAAAGTGAACTTTTTCTTCCTCTTGTATGAAATGAAGCATTGAACGCTGCGAGACTGAGGATGCGTCGAAACACAAATAAAAGGACGAGGAAGGAGCCGGGCTGCAGAGAAACGCTTCCCTCGCAGTGAGAGTGAGCAAACAGAGCCGACACGATGCCTCGGGGCTGCGTCCTTCTGGAAATGAGATTTCCCGTTTTCCTGCACGATACAAATATAAGCGAGTGGGAAATCTTGACCACGTTTCTCTTTAACTTCCTTCCACTTGAATTTACAACCAGAAATATTCCAACACAGAAATCCCTTTCAGGCAACATTTTCCGTCTCGAAAATGGGGTCTTTTCTGTTAGTCCCCCCCCCCTCCAGGCCTTTCGGGCGCTTTTTCGCGTATGCAAGGTTGCACCCTTTAACTTTTAGGGGTCATTCCGATATTCCACAACTGTCTAGTGTACAATAGGCTGAAAAACCACTCACTAGGTTGAGAAGTTTATTATTTATCGGTATACATATCTAACTACTTTTTCCAACCTCTGTCCAATAAAATACAATACTGATAAAATATCCTTATGTTGCACCCTTTAAATTTTATGGAGCATTCCAATTTTCCACAACTATCTAGTGTACAATAGGCTGAAAAAATACTCACTAGGTTGAGAACTTTATTATGTATCGGTATACATATATAACACATGGGGTCTTTCACATATATAACATTTCACTGTCTGATAACTTTATGCACTGTCTTTCTAATACAAAATATGAGACCTTATACTTTCTTGAAAATGTGTTTATTTATGTATGTATGCCAATAAGAAATGAGGTGATCTACCTAGCACATTGTTTTTTAGCTTTCTGTACGCTAGACAGTTGTGGAATATCGGAATGACCCAAAAAATTAAAGGGTGCAACCTTGTATAAGCGAAAGATGGGGGGGGGGGGCTAACAGAAAAGACCCCGAAAATGTTTACACATTTTCGCTAATCGTCATGTCTTAATAAAATTACTCAACTCGTCCGATTTTTGTGAATTTTAAATGGTAGGTTAAAACTAGATGTGCGTTGCAGTTGTCTGCTGGCAATATTGAGCTGAGCGTGCATTGTAATCTTAAACTGGATTGATACCTTCCTGTGGTTGGCCACTTTGACCTTGCCGAGTTTTGTGCTGATTGTTTCAGACGTTGAAGAGGAAACTTTTGTACCCCGTACCCTTGTGTAACAATTTGGACCATTTCAGATTCCAATAACTTTTGAATCAAAAGGGATAAAAACATGAAACTTTCCAGTATTAAGGACCCTTTGGACGCGCACACAAGACAAACGGATGCTACTAATAAGTAGATATAAATACAAATATAACATACATTAACATTTTTAAAGTTTATCCCATTAGTTACCGAATTATTTTTTTTTTTCAATGTTTTTCAAAATTTATACAAAACTTATTACTAGTACTGCCAATTAGTCAAATCAAAATTAAATTTTAATTTTTTCTTCAATGGTTTAGCAATGGCGGCCTGTTGCCATATGGCAACTGTGGCTACTCAGAGTAAAAACAAACATTTATTGGAAAATAATTATATTTTTATTTAAGATATAATTTGAGCTATATTTGGCATTGAAGTCAAAGAAAATTACAGATAAAATTTTATAATTAACAATTCAAATAATTTCATAATGTGATAAATCTAAAAACAATCTAGGCACTCTTTGCTCTCATTATTGACAAGCAATATTGTCCCATAAAACTCCTGGTTTTTTTTTTTATAAAATTATACATTCTATCGAAGTTGATACTTAGCAAAATTTTACTGGAAACAAAAGTCCTAATGAAGATAAAGGTCTGCCAGTTTTTCTTCATGGAATGCCATATTTTCAAGTATGTCATAACATAACAATTTCTCTTCTAAATTTTAATTGTGTAATTGAGCTGTCTGACATTATATTTAGTTGTCAAGGGTTATTTACTGCAGCATCTATCAACAGAGATATGATAGCTCAATGAAGCTCTTTATTTCTCATGTTGATACGGTGCTATCCTATAGTTTCATCCATCCCGTCTGTACCGCTCATGTGTTTGTTGTAATCGTAATAATAATAATTTTACGATTTCCCTTGGTGTACACGTATATCAGAATTGACTATCTGTGATGAAATGACTATATCTTGTAACCAAACCTCACAGGTTTACCACGAATCAATGTAAACACATTTCGTGTCGTCCGTAGTACCTAACCATCGTCCCTTAGGAGATTTCTCGTTCTGGTATGAAGTGTTTTAAGAAATTAGGTAGATAGATTGGATCTTTGCTACAAGAAGACGCATCTTCTACATTAGGTCTCCATTATAAATATCATGGAATGAGTGGTATGCCAAATATGATGTACATTTTAGCTAAAACCATAAAAAGTTTTGAGTTGAAAGTTATGTACTCTGAGTAGCCAATGTTGCCATATTGCAACACTCGACTTTGACCCTAAATTAGGCAGTACTGAATCAAAATTAAAAAAAGTTTATAACATAAATGATTAATGAAACTATTTAAGAATTAGAAACCAGATATAGAATATAAAAAATTGCAATAGCATTGATAATATTAGTTACTCTCTGTCAACATTCATAAATGTTTACAAAAACAAATATCTTGTTTTGAAAAACACCCAATAACAGAAACAATCACATTAAATATGGAAATGAAATTAATTCTTAAAATATTAGAAGGGTCTTAAGGACAGATAAACTGTGTTACCGTAATTTAATTAATATTAGATAGAGAGATACACCCAAACAAAGAAACGCATTTTTGCGTTGCCATATGGCAACTTCGGCAACTAATGGGTTAAT
>KZ653181.1:44060-73657 GCA_001010745.2 Gerris buenoi | reverse complement strand
CGTATTTAAATTGACTACATTTTAGAATTTTTTAATCAAAATCGTCGGAACCGTTTTCGAGAAATAATTTTTTTTCGTGTTTTTTCAGAGTTTTTGGGGGGTAGCGCCCCCAAATTTGGAGTTAAAATTCATTTCTAGATTTCGCCTCGTGGTATGATTTTTCTGAACGTGTATGCCAAATTTCGTCAAAATCGGCCCAGTAGTTTAGGCTCCAGGCTTCTGCACAGACGACAGACAGACGACAGACGACAGACAGATGACGGACAGCCTTTTTTTAAAAACCACTTTTTTGGACTCAGGGGACCTCAAAACGTGTAAATCCATCAAAATCTCAAAATCGAATTTTCGCGCTATCACAATACTTTCTCTTTATATGAGAAAGTAATAAATTGGTAAGGCGTGAATTCTCACGTAAAAAGGGTTTCGTTGGTTTTGTGAAATCCATTACTTTGTATGTAGTAATGTGTGCTGGGGTAGGCATGTACTCGTGACGTAGGCTTGGTTTCATAACAAAAACACTTAAATGTTTTATGACGAGCTCGGTTATTGATTTGTTTACGTGTGAAACGTTGAGCCCAGTCCACTGGTCTGATTGGATGAAATTTGGCATTCAGATTCGGAAGCAGGAAAACCCCGAGGTTATATCGACGAATGAATTTTAACTTTAAATTTGGGGTAGAACTGAGTCTCTAGATTGTCTAGATGGTTTAGAAGTACCCAAACATTTTGATTTGACGTAGTGGCAGTAGCGGCACATTTCTGTACTGACATGGCAGTCAGTCGCCATCAAGCCGTGGTCGAGTGAAGTGTGTGTACAAGCTAACTACTAGTTAGATTTTTATACTATCTTGAAATGTGCACTCCGAAAAAATTCCCCAGCTAAATGCGAAATGTGAGCTGTTATAGGGTTTTTTCCGGTAAAACAATATTTGGCAGCAGCTGATTATCAAGAAATTTTTGCCGTGCATTGTGGAGGAAGTGTCGTGAGTGAAGGATTCGCACGCAAATAGGTTCGTTTGTTTAAAAAGTGGACGAAAAATCATTCATGATGAAGAGAGAAGTGGAAGTGGTGGTTAGCCATCAGTAATCAATGATGAACTGGTTTCAGAATTTAAGAGCCGTCTGATGATTTCTACAGATTTCTAGGACTGTGTTGTACGGGGTAGTGACAGAGAGGTTGCCGCAACTTCTGTGCTTGACGGGTGCCAAAAGTTTTACTGGCCACCACAAAAATTTGCATTTGGTAGGGAGTTTTTCGGAGCGCACATTTCAAGATGCTACAAAAACCAAACAGTGCTGATAAGACATTCACTCGACCACAACTTGATGCAGACCTGCCGGTACGTCAGTGCAGCAAGGCACCGCTAGTACCACTGCTTTCCACACAGTGACCAACAGCAAAAAACATAGGTTGTTTTTCCAACTGCCCTCGTATATATCAGGGTCATTCAAAAAGAATGAAACGATTCCATGATCAAATATTTTGTAAGTAAATGAATGAATCAGGATGAGAAAGTGGCTGCTTGAAAGATTAAGTTTCAGATGGTTGCCACGTGACCACGCTAGTTGCATCGGTCTCCCAAGAACGCTCAGTTGTTTGATGACTATCAAAATGAAATGGGGAGTTTCTCAACAGAAGGCGTTCTATGTTCTCAAGTTTGCAAAAACTAAATCAATGACTATACAGATCTGGATAACATAAAGAATCGAATAACAACAATCCCATCAGGATCGATTTGATACGATTGTTGTTCTTCCCAAACACGTTGAAGCGTAATAATTAATCCTGATATGTTTTAACATGTTTGAGAAGAATTGTCATATCGTCTTGATGTTGTCCATGCTGCTAAGGGTGGCCATATTGAACCCTTGTAACATGTGAAATAAAACTTGACTTTCAGTAGAATGCTTGTATTACAAGTTCAATTGTTTTGTTATTTCTCCTTAATAAAATATTTAATCGTTCTTTAATAAATATTTAGTCGGTTCATTCTTTTTGAATCGCCCTGTATATAATAAGATTTTTAATAACGTTGGTTCTACTAAATACTTTTTGATGAGATACGCGCAACATGTTTGTGCTCATCTCTGAAAAAAATAAATGTATGAAATGAAAAAGTATCTAAAAAATTTTCAATCCTGACCAATGTACAGACACAGAACTTATATTTAATATAAATAGATAAAGAGCAATGAAAAATATCCAGCTTCTTGGCATAAGAATGCAAAATTTCTCTTTCTAGTTCCTTGGAAAATGAAAAGGTAATAATGAAAGTAATTTACTGGAGGGAGCTTTACGAACAATGCTTGTTAGTAACAAGACTTAGCTGGGACTTGATTCCAACTCGACTCATTCCGTATTCAGATCCTCACCCAGGCACCCGGCGACGCCTCAGCACCCAATCTACTGCACGGGCTTCTTTACATATTTTCATTTTCAGTCAAGAGAGAGAGAAACCAAAACTACAATTCCAACCTTGTTTAAAAAAATATAATAAATTTAGAGTCGCTTAAATATTGTTCAATTGGAAAATATCCAGCGAATGTTCGCTTTCGAGCTCAGAGGAAGCTTTTCAACGACCGACATTACAATGTTTAAAAAACTTCCAAGACAGGAATCTATTTCAGACCGGGCGAAACAAACATTTATATTTTTTGTCCCGTGTCGTTTGTTCGATTTTTGCGTACAAACAAATCTTAACACAACCCTACCGATTTTAATGAAACACAAAAAAGGGTCTATGCATGTTTGAAGTGAGATAAAACGTTTTCCAGATATTTGTAGTTGGAAAAGCATAAGAAATAGATTACCTTTTTTTGGCGGACCAACATATTTCAAAAACAACTCTACTGAATTAATTTGAAATTTGGATGGTAGGTCATAATTTGGCCATTGTTTATCCTAAATACGTTTCGACATTTTACGCCCGTTAGTTTTGTACTTCCACACTGCACGTACGCAGAAAGTGTTTTTTTTTTAACACCTATATTTTAAAAGTACTGTAATCTGAATCACGTTCACTATCGCGTTAATTATCGCGAGGGTGCAAGTGATTTTTACTCCCGAGGTACGTACAAGATTTTAATTTAATCTTCCATAATATGTTTTAATCCATAAAACATATGGAAAGATTTTAATATAAAATGATTTTATTCAACAATAAATACCTACATATTATTAAATTTATTTAAAATAAAAAAATATAGTTAGATATAATATTAACAATTCTCTAAATAAGTTTAATAACGTTAATAAATTAAATTATAGATAGTAATTATTTGAATTTCAATACTAAAATTTAATGGGAGAATCAGTTGGAAGCTGAGTCGTGTATTCAACGGTATTGACAACTGATGTACTTACCTAATAGATTAGTTAATCTACATATAGAAATTATGATTTCACTTTTAACTTATTCGTTTGTTTTATTGATGAATGACTAAAGCAACCGTTGTGGAGGTTACATGACACGTGTGAAGATGACATTGCAGATTTAGACAGTAAACAGATGTAAGTAAATGAAATGTGTATTAGCTCAAATCTTATTTACTTGTGATTTATCTGAGGCGACACTGGAGGGAATCTCGCACACTCTCAATAACGTTTTTGTTTAAAATCACTTTTTAGGTTTCTGTACTAAGTACAAAAAGAAACCTTATATAACGGCTCTTTCTGTCCGTCTGTCTGTCTGTCGGTCCGTTGGCTTGTTTAATAATATACGATAAATCGTATATTATTGCCAGTCCCTTGAAAAAATCCCGATAATTGGTATAAAACCAATGTATTTCGGTCCCCTCAGTATAACGTATTTTTTTTCCTTTCGAGGTGAATATAAACGTCTTATAACTCGTATAATTCTAAGAATAATCCCGATAAAACGTATGGATGGAGGGGGAAATTTCCAAGATTTTGCTTATTTACTGGCTATAACTGTTTTTTTTATTTTTTTTACTCTTCTCAGAAAAAAATAACAACAGTTCACACTTCACTACAGTTAGAGGAAGCGTTAATTAAATGTTTTTTTATTAATTCCGAATTGCAAAAGGAACCTATTGGAGGGAACACTCTTCGGGGAAAAATTAAGAACTCTCGCGTTACGTTTGATCGGCATTAAACAAAGACTCAGGGGGGAGAGTGTGATTGTGTCCAAACCAAATGTAATTCCTGGACAGCCTAGATTCTAGATGAAGGAATAACTCTTATAATTCTGAGAATAATCGCGGTTAAACGTATATTAAAGGAGAGGACCCTTTCCAAGATTTGATTGTTTACCTCCTTCTGTTCTACTCGGATAAAATGCTATGGATAACATCCAAACAAATGGTTTAATTCAAAAAAACAAATTATCATTTTTTTTTAAACCAAGTAAATGTTTAATTTTCATACACAGTGTATTTTTATGTGCAAAATAAATACGCAAAATAAAAGTCTAAATTATTACATTAATTTTTCTTTTTATATCATCAATATTTCATAATCCCGATTTAGTGAACTACTTGATATATCGTATTTTTTCTTCGACCCCTTGAAGATACGATATATCGGGATTCTACTGTATTTAATATTTAAACTTAATCGTACAGAAACCGGCAATTATCGCCTCACGTACTTACGTGAAGCGCGCCTTACTTGTTTTAATGGGAGAACTTTAAACGAGTAAATCCAGAAACATGTTGAAATGTGATTCTCTTAGCTTCGCCACACTCTCTCTATAGAGATATGATATATTCTGCAAGATAGACTAAAAGCGAGAGGATTAAAACAAAAGAGATGAGTTGCGCTTCCAAATAAAGTTACATTGACTCGACCAATAAACAAGTAGAAAGGAAACTCGGGGTGCGTGTGTGTGAGCAGGAAGCAAGTAAAGCTTCACACCTGTGTGTGTGTGTGTGTTGAGTGCTTCACACTCTCAAGAGGACTTGATTGTAAGTCCCCTGTTCCAACACATCTGTTGCAGTCAGATAACATTAAAACAACTAAACTTTGTACTTAGCTTCTAGACACTTAGCTAACTTCATGTATTGTCTTTCCTTCTGTACAATCTATATCGTTCCTTCTTATAACATTTCTCTGAGTTTTGTCTGAAATACATTTCTGTCCAGTACTCTCCAGTACAAAATTATTGAGATTTGGAAATTCGAAGTTGGGGATTATTTTAAAGTTATTGAAATGTGGTTCCCAACAATATATCGTGTTTCTAAAATAGCAGCCATTTTACCCCCAAGAAGAACCAAATAAGTGCATACCGAAGATAGTAAAGGATAATACGAGTTTATGCACACCTTGTTCTTAAAACTGAAACTTTTTATACATATTTTTGTTAAAAATAATAATAATAATGTTTATGAATTCTTATGACCGAAGAAACCCTCTTAGTAATTTGCTGGCAAGTACTTGACGGGATTTTTTTAATTCTATACTTTATATTGTACCTAATATGTTTTCTTTACAGTACAATATACATGTTCTTTTATGAATTATTTCACTTTCTTGAATTATTAATTATTTAAATACCAAATGGATTAAATGTCAGCAAATCATAATTTTAGCAAAATATTGCTCCAAAAATGTTGATACATTTTTGGAGCAATGAGAGATGGGTGATTGTTAGATCGTAATTTGGAAATGTTTAAAATGAAGGAAATGCTCAAAATTAACCCCAAACTAAAAAGTGCGCACCTACCCTACCCTATATACCTACCTATGTTACCTATATTAGGCCGCTCCCTGACTTGTCCGTACGGTATCGGTAATTTCTGCTTACTGATAGCTTACCCACACCGCATTCATCTCCCTACTTGTCGGTTTACTTTCGGTGAAATTTCGCAGTAACGGTAGTGTCGCGGCGTGATTATGTCGTCGTCAGAAGAAGACGGTACTTTATCGCTTCTGTTATTACTGCTTGTTCGTACCGACTCTCTGTATTCCGATCCCTTACCCACGCATACCGCCCTAGTCAGGAGGACTCAAATAGATGTAGGCGCTCAGTCAAAAATCTGTACCAGATCGGTACCGAGCGTACGCGCTTACCGATACCTTACCGACCAGTCAGAGAGCGGTGACGGAGGAGACTGAGACCAGCCCAAACAAGCTTTGATCGTCCACTGAGCTGACATCATCGGATCACACTGAGGAGTCGATCAGCTGAGCTGATAACAGGTGTTCCACTATTCACCGTAGAATATCCGAGTGTGCAGGTTTAGTTGGTTGAAGGTAGTTTTGTCTAACACACTGTTTATTAATGCAGCTGTTTAATTTCGTGTGAGTAATTTTCCGCAGGGTGCATCCTTTAATCCCTGTCTGCTGGTAGTATTATGGTAGTATTAGTGTGTGCTTTGTGAGTGTTAGATCAGGCTTTTCATATTTATGCCTCAACCACGAGGGCAAAATTTTAGTTTCCCTTTTAAGTTTAGTTCGTACTAGGAAAGCGATGTACCAAATATTTATAGGTCTACCGATATATAGACGAAATGAATCCTACTATCACTTTATTTATCTAAGGACGCTCTGCAATATTTTTAACATTATTTTACTCTGCTGAGAGGCCTGTTGCATTATGCAGTGATGGGTTTGACCGAAGGTGAGCGGCTTGGCTTTCCTTGAGGTGCCTCCCATCAGTGTTACTATGCTGGGTCTTTGTGAAATTAAAGTCACCAATTAAAAATAATGTGCGATATTTACTAACATTTATATTTTCAGAAGTAATTTCTCTTGAAAAATAATGTATTTTCATCGGATTTTTTTAGCTAATTAGATTTCTTAGAATTTATTAAACATCATTTTTGTTTAGCATAAAAAAAGTGAATAAGATTACATTGATGATTTTATTTTAATTTGATTAAAATTTGATACGTAGAAGCTAATATTTATGAAATACGTTATCTATTTATATCAGCTTAATTTTATGTAATAATGTACTTAGAAATATGTATTTTAAAATACTAATAAATTATTCTCTTACATGATTACACAGAATTTTTGTAGAGTGAATTTATAAATTTCATGTTTTGCGATCTAACCGTGTTGAAAAAAAAAAAAACAAGTAATTAACTAATAATTAATCCATTTTTTGGGTTCCGTTGGGAAAACCAAACAAAAGAAACCCTTAGAGTTTCGTTCCTGTGTCTGTCTGTCACTCTGTACGGTTCCAATAACTTTCGAATCAAAAGAGATAGAAACATGAAACTTTCCAGTATTAAAGATCGTTTTGACGCGCACACAGGAAAAATATAGCGAACTCAAAATTATCAGCTGTTCAAATTCAAAATGGCGGATAATTCACGTCTAGTGAAAAAAAAAAAAAAAAAAAAAAAAAATTATAAATTTTCAGTGGGGTATCAAATGAAAGGTATTGAAAAGTAGATTACAAAATATTATAACACTTGTGGAAAATGTTCAATTTTCCGTTCCATTTTTCCAAAAAACTAAACTACTTTTGCGTGTTCCCCCTCCTAAAACTACTCTTCTGCTGCTACTAAAAATATTTAAAAAATGTGCTGTCTGATGGGCCAAAGAAAAATTAAGAATAAAACTTGATATGATTAACTGGGAATCCAAAATGGTGGATAATTCCTGTTACGGGGAAACAATTTTTTTTTAAAAAAAATTGAGTAAAGAATCAAATGAAAGGTAGATTACAAAAATATATATGACTTGTGAAAAGTATTTTGTGTACCATTTTGTCAAAAAATAATAATAATTTGGTGTCCCCCCCCCTCCTTTTTCTAATTCCATGTTTACAATACCAACGAAATTGTTTTTACGTGAGAATTCACGCCCGACCAATTTATTACCATTAATTTTCCGATTTTTACAATTTTTGTAAAAGTAGATAAATAAATTTATCTCAGCAGCTCCAAGGAAGGCTGAGCTAGCTATTCTATGGAACAGGCAGGTCCAAGGAAGGCTGAGCTAGCTGTTCTATGGAACGGGCAGCTCCAAGGAAGACTGAGCTAGCTGCTCTATGGAACGGGCAGCTCCAAGGAAGGCTGAGCTAGCTGCTCTATGGAACGGGCAACTCCAAGGAAGGCTGAGCTAGCTGCTCTATGGAACGGGCAACTCCAAGGAAGGCTCAGCTAGCTGCTCTATGGAACGGGCAACTCCAAGGAAGGCTGAGCTAGCTGCTCTATGGAACGGGCAACTCCAAGGAAGGCTGAGCTAGCTGCTCTATGGAACGGGCAGCTCCAAGGGCAGGGTTAAGCCACAATTAGATGTAGTTCAATTAAACAAAGCTATTAAGATGGATTCAATCTACCGTGGAAATAATTTCCCTATAAGATTTCCCGTCGTTTGAGCCACTTTCCCCGAAACCTTTTGAATTTTCTCTTTACTTTAAAAGATCTAAAGCAGTTTAATTTCCTTCACTTGGTTATTCAAGATCTAAAACCCTTTGTACTAAAAACTCCAAATAAAATATTTATTACTGCGGAAATTTCCCTGTTTAATTTAGTCACGTAATATAATTAAGTTTGTTTTTATAGCCAGATCCGAGAAGGGAACATTTAATTAGTGTAATCACTGCATAAATGACTTCCACTGTCCGCAGGGTCCACAGGATGTCACATTAAAACAAGACTCATTTAATCAACATCTCATTAATTTAATCTCACCTCGTCACATTTTGCATATTTATTTATATCAAACTCTGGGAATGATTAAGGTTCCGATGTAGACTTAATCTACATTATATGATGTTTTTTTTCAGTAAATCGGTCACAATTGAAACCTTATTGAATACTTTATCATTTCATACATTCCGAAAACCGAATCCGGCCTTTAACTTTTATCGTGTACGTATGTAGGTTTGTAAGTGTGAATGTGTGCCTGTCGCTACCAGTCCGACTTTATAGGCGAAAAACTGGCTGAACGAAATCGATTAATTTATTTCAGAGGTGAGCGCAAAAATGTTGCGCATGCTGTAGGCTTGGTTTCGTTCGAAAATTATTGAGTAGAACCAAAGTTATTAACAATTTTATATAAAAAAAACCGTATAAAAAAAAAAAAATATCCTAAAGAAATTAGGTTGAGTATTTATTAAGTGGCAAAACCCACAGATTCCTCGCTATTCAAAATGTTTGTGTACTTCGAAAACACCTAGAGACTCGCGGTTTTATTCGTTTGGGCGGAAATTGCCCCTAACCGACTGGAAAAATCGGAAAATTAGAAATACTATATTTCACATCCTTTAAAACATTCTAGATGGCGGATGCAACTTTAAAATGAGGCTTATTGTGGCTAAACGGTAAGTCGCATCGAAAAACAGATTGCACCGAAGGTAACTGAATTTAAAAGATCTACAACTTTGTACCAGGAACATTCTACGGTCTAGAAAACCAGTATAAATTCGGCGTTCTTCTCTCCAGACGTCAGTATGTTTTTTGTTTGTTTCGAGTCAACATCACAATGCACACACCTGAAGACGATTCTACTAGTGAAAGTGAAACGTCGGAGTTCGACCCTACATCGTGTCGCGGATTTCACCGGAAAACCGAGCTTTTGATTAATCTTGTGATACTAATTATGTTGTTATTATTTGTTTGTATTAATGATTGTTACGGGTAATACTATAACTATTTAATGGTTTGTAATGTTTCAGGCAGTACGTGTTCGGTGGTTTCATGTGCGTACTGAACAGCTACCTGGCGGAGACGTGTGCGAACGCGACAGTTCTCACTATCACCGCGTTCACAGTGGAGCGCTACGTGGCGATCTGCCACCCCTTCCTGTCCCACACCTTCTCCAAGCTGTCACGAGCCATCAAGTTCGTCATCGCGATCTGGCTGAGTGCTCTCGTCCTCGCCATCCCACAGGTAACAACATTATCATTAATGATTTAAATCAAACGGAATTTAATCATTTAAACATGGTAGTAGGTAGTCTAGCATAGAACAGGGAAACAACCGCTTGTTGAACCTGCCAATTAGGCCAAATCTTTACGGCTTGTATCCTCACCCCGTACTTAGCTCTAAGTGCTTGAATTGAACCTGTGAAGGCCGAGCAGAAGTGATTAATATTTCAGTACTACGGCGGAGGGCTTTCCAAATTTTAAAAAATTGCCAATTTCATGGACAAAAATGAGAAAATGTGTCCTATATGGAAGAAGCTACATTGGGCGTGGTCTGTACTTGGATGGGTCACCTTTTTGAACTAACTAATTTTTTATTATAATTTTTCAAAAAAAGTTACACATTTTTTTATTATTATTTTATTTCATATATTTAATTATTTGAATTTTGGCAGTTGTAAAGAAACGACGTAGAACAGAAGTATCGAAGTAATTAATAATTATGTTCACTTATAACTAGAATTTTTTAAACTAATTAATTGACTTTCATTGGGTCTGTTTACATTTGTTCCTATTTTTACCGGTTCCAATTTTTCGGTTTTGCTATTATTAACCGTCACTGTTTCATAATTAAAAATTGCGGGCAATATCAGAATGAAATTTAGTGTTTTTTTTTTGTTTTTTTTTTGTCATACAGTGCCAAATTGCAACTCGATCGGACCTCTTTTAGATTTTTTAAATTTGAGCTGACTCAACAAACTGGGTTCAAGCTGGCGGAAAATGTTGATTTTTCGGCTGGCTCTAACTAGAAGTAAGAACTGATTTTTTGCCGTTTAAACTCGTAAGGTTAAATACCCTGGGTGCTACGATAATATCACACATACATATATACATTTATGTATATGTATAATACACTCTTAAAGGTCATGCTGAAAACTATTCAGCAGGTCTTAAGAACACCCAAGACTGATAATTCAGTTAAAATCTCGAAAAAATAAATTTTGGTGAAAACAACACTTTTCCTACCAGAGGTGAGGAAAAGTAAAAGAAAATTTTGCAATAAAAACGCAATGTTAGCGTTAACACGCACAGTAATCATTTACATTTGTAATCTACTCTTCAGTAGCTTTTATTTGATACCCATCTCGAGAATTTTACGCTCGAACATATTAACTGTTAACCTTCTCTTTATTTTTCCATTGGGGGGGGGGGGGGGGGNGGGGGGGGGGGGGTGTTATTTCGCCAGTATTTTTACATTTCAAATCTGTACGGTGAACGGTTCTGAGGATATGAAACGAAGTACGACGGACAGACAGACACATCACCCTGGACATAAGGATCTACCCCACATCTCGAAGCGATGGAGCGATACTTTGATTTGTTGGGACATGTGGATGTATTACAGTACCTGGTGATATAACAGTGATAGAGACACAGCGGGGAGATGAGAGGAGAACTAGTTGTGTAGACGATGTGGTCAAGTTAGAGGTACAGCGGGATGTAAGCGAGTGTTGTTTAATTGCAACAGTTTTCTATGGATGGTTCAGAAACTGTTAATCAGAGCAGTGGACAGGGTTTACGGTTTACATGGTCTTATCCAACTAGACGCTGTCACAGAGTCTCCCCCGGGTCTTGTCACAGAGTCAAGCTGCTCTTTACTTCCTCTTCACTGATCCTCTGTTTCACATCGAGCTGGATCCTGATCTGGAACCCACTCGGCTGCTTCACTCGACTGCTTCATCTCAGCTATTTACTAAGAGGGAATCCCAGGGCAATACCTCTGGCCGAGTCTTTTTTTCAAATCTTTATTTTTTTCACCGACTCACGGTCCTCGACCGAAAAAAATCCTTCGGGATTTATTTTCCCGTTATTTCTTGTTGCCCGAATTAAACTTATTTTTAGAAACGGTTAATACCAGGGATCCGTCGAATCTCCGGGAACGACAGTTTTCAGAAAACTATTGGGTTTTATTGTAAACTTGTTAGTAACCGTTATGAAATCATCCGCAGTGAATAACATCATACTCTCGACAGCAGTGCAGGTACAAGAATACACACCAGTAGAACACTTAAAACTGCATAATTACCATTAGTACAATTCCTGGAGTACAAGTACTAGAAGACATCGCGATGTTTGCTATGGGGTAATCTTCTAGGCGAGGTTGAAGTCCCTCGTCTACCGACTTTGTCTGCAGTAGTCTTATTATAATTCCAGGAGGGGCTACCCCCCCCTCCCCCCCCCCTTCCCTTAGCAACGCTAATGCCAGATGAGTGTGTGGTTATGGTGTCTTAAGCATGCTGTGTAAATAGAAACACACAGTAGTGAGTTGTACACTAGCAACATATAACTAGAGGGTGGGGTGGGGGGGAGGAGATGAGTGGGGGAAGGTACGTCCTAGGGTCGGTGCTTCTGTTTGCGGTACAGCTGTTGGATTTTTATATTTTTCTTTCTGTAAAGTGCGATCTTGCAGTTAGAGTAAGGAGCTCGGACTAGAATCGAACTGAATTTAGGGATTTCCATCCGACTTGGTCGACATATAATATTGATTTACAAAATAAAAATTAATAATCAAACAAGGTATTCGTTAGGTACCCACTTTTATTGGCAAGATTAATTGTTGGTTACGAATTCTGAAGATATTCGTAAAGTCTTTTTAAGGTATTCGTAACCTTTGTTAAGATATTGCTTACGTCATTACAAGTTATTCGATCTTTAGATTAGCCGTCTTTTGAGTAGTTTTTAATTTTGGGAAGAAATAATTTCATTTCTCACCCAACATTTATCTCAGGATAATTTATAAAGAAAAGAGATAAAGTTGAAGTTGGGAAAACAAACGAAGAAAATATATTATCAGTAAAGAAAGTTAAATAAAATATCTATATATGTCATGTATATAAAATTAAAGTTTTCTCTATGCATTGGAATGAATTGAAACATTTTTCGATACTTTCTTATTCCGTACTTTCTTCGTGTGTTTATGCGTGTTTTTCGCCACCAGTTCGACTTTACTTTAAAATTGATTGTTTGAACCAAGTTCCTTCGGTACTTTAGCCCGGGAGTAAATCCGTAAAAACCAACCGTTGTTTTAGGGTGTTGCGGTGGTATATTAATGAGTGTAGGTCGCACTCAGCGTTAGACGCACCTCCACGTGACGAGTGCACTAGCCAAGTAACAACGTCATCCGGTCGCTGTTCCTATCTACATCAAGTTCTAACCAAGTTGCAACTTGAACTAGCTTTATTATTTATTTATTTATGAATAAATAATATTTTTTATTTATGAATTAGCTTTTACAACTGCATTACGCTGTTCTAGAGAAGTAACAACAGTTACTTCTCAGTGAATACTGTTAGCGATGTACTTTGAGCATCAATCAGCGTCGCCTCCCTAGAACACAGTGTGCATGTAGGTCATACAGACGATCATGTAGTCGGGTGCAGCACGTCGGGGTGTATAATCACCATGATGTGGTCACCTGTAGAACAACTAGCAGTGAAGCCTACATATGTATCATGTGTGTACATGTGTATGTTGGATTATATCAATATTGATATAATCCAGGTTAACGTATATGTGTTGTCTATGTGTGTGTGTGTGTGTATACATTCTGTGAAATTAAATCGGGTCATCAAGTTGAAGAGGGTAAGTTTGCCTCGAGTAGGTCTCACTAGAGGACCAGAGTTTCCCTGTACGCACCCTGAAGGAGCTGATTTAAAGGAAGCCTCTTATGAGAAACAGTGGGGCCGTTGTGTGTAATGCTGTTGGATTGTTTATCAAAGTCCATTATTTCCTTGTTTCAGATTACAGGAACGAGCCTTTACTCCTTGATTCCCACAAGAGGTTGTTTGTTTGAAGAAGGTTGTTACTCTTGTTCGAGTTTCAGGGTTGTTGGCTGGTAACGAGAGCAACGTCCCTCTAGATTCCATATCTGCTGTTATTTACACGGTCCCTTCTTTCTTCGAAATATTTATATGATATCATATGTTTTCCGTTTCTTTGTATCGATCCCGTGAAATATTAAAATAGGTTGCGAAGCAGCGAGACCTGGCATGAAGGTCCAAGGTGCGGTCACTAACCCCTCCCTTAGTCTACCCACTGAGCAGGCTGAACCACCTGAAGTACCCTCAGCTGTTCAGGAAGCAGAATGAGTCGAAGACTTTCCTCCTCAGCCGAGTTACAGGACAGGTGACAGCTGCTGGCAGGACGAGACGGGGGTCCGTCCTCGTCCTGTACACTGGGCAGCCAGTCCAAGCTTCAGATGTGGAGTTGCCTACAGTGTCCACACTGCTTGTCAAGCTTCAGATCTACAATATGCAGCGCGTCATGTTAGACCGCCGAGTTGACGCCGAGTGTCCATCTCGGTGCAACCACCGCTTCGGTCGCTGTCATGTCAGTGAAGAGATTCGTTTCGGGGTTCTGCACCGTCCCCAGATAATTCCCCGATTCAGGATCCCTCGGTGAATTCAATCGTATAATATCCTTACATATTATCCGAATATAAAATGAAAAGTAGAAAATAAACAGTGTTACCACGTTCCAATAGCTCATACTGTTGAATTAAATAGAGATTTTCAAGTCTGTCTGTATAACAAGACTTATTAATAAATAACAAGCCGTATGTTTAAACGAAAAGAAAATCGATTTACTAAATTAAATTTTTTATTTTCCAGAAAAGTGCCTGTCTGAAGTAGGATTATTTTTCGTTGTACCTTGTTTGGGGTAAAACAGAGATGTCAGGATGTGAGGGGAAAATGTCTTGTTTCCGAGTCCGGTCTGCGTCCGTCTAAATCCAAGGGCTTTTACTGAACCGGTTTCTAAGCCGAATACGGCGGCCCTTTTCCTTGAACCTTTTACAGGGCTTAAATCTTTCTTTTTTTATCGGGAATTTCCGGAGTGTTTTCCAGAGGGCAAACAATGTTTGGATCCGGTTATTATCTATTTGGACGGAGGATGAAGTCGGGACGTTGTGAAGTTACTCAATGTCCCCCCCCCCTCTCTCTCTCTCTCTCTCTCTCTCTCTCTCTCTCTCTCTCTCTCTCTCTCTCTCTCTCTCTCTCTCTCTCTCTCTCTCTCTCTCTCTCTCTCTCTCTCTCTCTCTCTCTCTCTCTNCTCTCTCTCTCTGTGGTCGGATCAACTTGTAAAGGGAAAGTTAGAACAGGGACCACATAGAACCACACGCTGCCTCATATCATTCCTCTCAAACTCAACATTCGAAATTTTAAACCAATAAATAGGAAACTTAGTTCGCTTTTAGTAAGGCGAGAATTTAAACAAAAAATATCGAAGCCAAAGAATTTGATATGAAGCTAAACTAAGTGTCTAATTATTCATCTATTCTGTATCAATGATGAGAATTTAGTGAGACGCCGGGCCAGCTCTGCTTGAAGTGAATACGCCTGACTTTCACTTACTGCACGGTTTTGCTTTAAGTATTTCGTCTGTCCGTCCCATCTTGGAGTATATCTCCATAAGAAAATGTAAAGGTATAAAATCTTAAAGAATAGTTTTAGCTTGGTAACAAACGAGAAACTCGTATATTGAAAAACGATCATTTTTAAGGGCGTAAAAAGAGAAAAACGAAGCGAAAAGATAAATATAAGCAAATAAGAGAATATCCGAGACAAGTACAAATAGAACAAGGGTTGTCACATCTCTCTGCTAACAAGGTACAACGTGTCGGGTGTCCACGTGTCGCTACCACGCATGCGCCTAACCTTCATAACCTCCCTCAGGACAAACATCCTTCTCTTCACCGACCTGTGTCACATACGTCCACATCTTCTGCTCAGAATCACGTTTGAGACTTTGTTACCCCCCACGTCTCACACCCGTTCAAGGGAATAAAGAATATCCGTTAAGTATTATTAATATGAGGTAAGGGTAGAGGCGTCCACCGTATTTCTGTAAAAACAAATTCTCTTCGATGGCAGGGTCTTATTAAAAATTAAAAAGCTTATACTTTTTACTACGTTTTTATTAACTTGGTTTTTTGTTTGTATGTTTGTCCGGTACAAATCTTGCAATCGAATTTTAACTGACATCCCGAGTAGCTAGACATTTGAAACTTTCAGAACAGCTCAGAACACGATGACAATGCATTATTTTAATACTTTTAGTAATTTTTCACCAGAATTTAATTTGTTTTCAGCAAGTTTGCTGTATGGAAAGTTAGTTCGGAAAAAATCCGCAGGTTATTTTATTTGTTTTGTTACATCCAATTATTTTGGCAATCTTCAATTTTTTTTATTTTTTATCAGAGGTAAACATTGAATGACAGCGAAAAAGGAAAAGTAAACAAATAAATTAATTAAAGGCCGATTTACACGTATTAAGTTGTTAAGTGGTTAACTAAATTTTAACTTAATTTTAAGTGACTTAAGGCCGATTTACACGTATTAAGTTGTTAAGTGGTTAACTAAATTTTAACTTAATTTTAAGTGACTTAATTGTTAGAAAGCGTTTACACGTATTCACACTTAATATTTAGTTAAGCTGTTTAGTTCACTAATAATGGACGTTGAACAATGTGTTCAAGTCATAAATACTGTCTTAAAAATTATTTTAAATTAGATTTTGGACGAAATAAAGTATGTTTTTGGAAAAAATATATAATTTTTGTCGAATAAAACATTTTTAAAAAATATATAAACAAAGATCTGCAAATCTATAAGCGAGATTCCGACAAACTTGTGCATTTAACTAAATGCGCATGTCCAGTAATTAGCCACGCCCTCCTACTTAACAGAATAATAGAAAAATTTCTATTTTAGTTGTTTAGTTGGAAGCTAAATTGTAACTTGCAACTTGTTACTAAATTCAGTGTTTACACGCATTAAGTCACTTATAATTTAGTTAACATTTAGTTAACCACTTAACAACTTAATACGTGTAAATCGGCCTTAAGGGACGTGTGACAACCAGATTTAAATTCGGAACTATTTTTTTTACTAACATTATATTATATAACAATGAAAAATATATATTAATCATTTCATATATGATTCAACAGAACATTTGAAAACGTAGTATATAAAAAGTTCTTTTTATCTTGAAATTATTCGATAATTAATTCGTTTTCGGAGTCTCGGTGTGCAATCTGGTCATTCGATGGCTTTTTGAGAAATCTGTCAAACATTAAGAATGGAACGAGCTCGAAACAGATCTTTCCCCTTTTTAAAAATGCGACAAACTGGATTGTTTTGTGAGGTTTTCTTTTGCTCCGTAGCCTTGTTATGTTATTTGGCAAAGGTGCGATAAAATGCTTTGTTTTTTTGAATACGAGGTCGTTTGGGGGGATCCAATATAGAGAAACTAAAAGGAGGGAATTCTCCCTGTTGAATATCTCCACCTGGAGGAAAGGCAAAGGGGGGGGAGTAGTGTGTGGAGTTGCCGTCACGAGCAGCAGCGCAACTATTTGCAACTCTTTGACTCGGGCAGAACTCTGTTTTAGCTTTGTTCCAACTTTTTAACCTTTAAATCCCCACTTTTACAGAAGGAAATACTCGGACCCTACGAATTTGACTTCTGAGAGAATAAACTGAATTGAAACTCCACATTTAGTATTTCAAACTACGAGCGTAATAATCAAACAACCTTTATACATTCTCATACGCGCATTATGAGTAGAAAATGTTTGAAATGTTTGTGAAATTAACAAGTATTGTAAACGATAAGTATTCCAGAGGTTTGTATTTTATTAGTTCGTCTCTAAATATGATGAAATCTGTTGGTTTTGAGAAAAAGGACGTACAAGATTGTAACTTCCGCCCGTATATTTTTGAACACATTTATAACATAACTAATAATAAAATTGAATGTATATTTGACATACCTACACTAAACAAAATACTTATCTAAAAAAAATCAATTGACGTCAGCTGTGTAAAGTAACTAGTCTAACACTCCCTCTACGATCGTCAAGGATGAGGGATGACGGTCAGCCCGAGCCTGGTCCTGAAGTATGGATGCTTCGGCCCAGCTGCTGACTCGATTAGTCGGCCTCCATGCTTTCAGTAGGTCGTTAGGCTAGCACAGTTTTACCGCCCCTGATTGCTTCCCTTGTAAAGTGTTCTTTTATGTCAATGTGCTTTGATTTCGAACTTACTGCAGGGTTCGAAGACAAATATTGTGCAGCTTGGTTGTCATTGGAAATTAAGATTTTCTGTTGATTGTGTCCAAAATCGTGGACCAACTGTTTCAGGTGAAGGCCTCCTTGGCTGCTGTTAGGACCGAGTACTCTGCCTCAGCGGCCGAGAGGGCGACGGTTCTTTGTTTCCTCGATTCTCAGCTGATGGGCACACCAGCTAATAAGAAGCAACATCCGGTGTACACAGTACAGGCGACCCCACCATCAGCAAGTCCAAATAACTGTTTATTATTTTTAATAACAGTACAAGCGGTTCCGAGAAGAACATCAAGGTTTTGACAAACTTTGAAGGCGATGACCCAGTTGTAAGAGAGAGCTGGGGAGTATTGTAATTAGGAGATTTTTTTTTGGAATGTGAAATCGATTTGGCTGTTGGTGGCGAAGTATTGTGTCAATGAGCGGTACCACTATTACACCGAGGTAGCTGCGAAACATGATGATTAGTGGACGTAGTTGGGAAATCATCGAGATTTCTATCAAATAATCCATGTTGGCGGTGTAAACAAGTCGAGCAGCATTGGTTTGATCTACAATTACACAAGAAATAGTTCCCTAAACTGTTAGCCTTAACAAACTCGATGCTATCTTTAACTTTAAGTTCAAAAAATCACAGAGAAGTACCTTGTGCCCATGCACTGTTTAGAGTTTTGTAGATGATTAAGCACAACCATTATGTAATTAAGATAGTTTTCTTCGACCCCTCGATCCCCCGACAAGATAAATTACATTTTTTCAGGAAATTTTCATCACCCTACCATAAGGTATAGCCATGAATTATTTCGGAATTTTAGGACCAGACATTATATAGTGGTGGGGGTATTTTTTTTTAATATTTTGTCTTATAAAAACCAATAAAGCATGCATAGTTTAAAAGATCATATATATATTTGTATCCTACTATTCAGCTTTCATTTTCGAAAATTAAAAAAAACAGAAATTTTTGAGTTTGCCACATTTTTGCAAATTGCGCATACGCATATTTAATTTGTTAACTTCTGTATATTTTTACTGTGGTTGGGTCAAAAAGTTGCTCCAGTGTTTCAAATTTCAGCAATTTAGCTTAAACGGTTCGGGCCCTATGAACCAAAGAGCGACGGACAGACGGACACAAGGGTTTTGAGAAGTATCTACAAAACCCTAAAAATTGCGGACAGTGATACAAATTTGGGCCTACCTTATATCGGACATTAATTTCGTATTTTTGAGTTGTCATTGGATGAGTGTGTAGAACAGGGGTTCTCACCAGGATTGTGCAAAGAGCCAAAATTCAGAATCTGGAGATTTCTAAGGGCCGCTGGATCTTGCAATCAAGGAACATTTCTGGTTCCTTGTCGGTCTGTCATTCATTTTTGCAAACCAAAATATCTTTAAAAACCATGGGCTTTGTCAGCTGTACATAATTGGGGGAGGGGGAAACATTCAAGAAGGGGGGTCCGGGGGTTCAAAATTTTGAAAATATGACCTTCAAAACAGCGTTTTTATGCATCTCTTATGTGAAATTTGATTTTAACACTTTGTCATGAAATAAAGTAAGCCTACGGTGTAGTTCGTTGACAAAACTATAAACAAGTATTTTTATATTTTAAAAAAAAAAAAAAATGTGCTCCTAATCATTGTAGATTAAATAGATCAGTACACAGCCATTTTGCAAAATTACTTAAATCTACAATAATCTGTCATTTAATCAATAGTTATGAAAAACAATGAAAACATGTTTTCTTAGGCTAGGCGCACACTGAAGAGAAAACAGTCTCCAGACTGTCTGTGGGCTGTCTGCAGACTATTTTGGACTTTGGACACTGCTATTCTTAGGAGGTACTGAAGGATTTCATGTATTAGGGTGGACCTATTTTTGTTCTTAATGAATTATTATATATTCATTCAACTAAAAGTTGATTCACTTGTGTAGGTTTAAGCAAATATGGTCAGGATTAGTTTTAAACAATTTATTTATTGTAATTTCTTAAGCACTTAATTTATTTTCTAGCGACGTAAGATAATGGGGAAAATATATCGAGTTTTACGTACGGCCGAGGGCCACACAATATTGTACTGAGGGCCGCGTAGTGAGTACCCCTGGGGTAGAAGGACCGCAGTAGTAGTGAGTAACTCGCTGTTTCCGGATAAAACTTAACGGCGGAATATTCGGCTTCTTTTGGATAATTTCATCTGGAGACAACTTTCTAGTCACAGAAAATAAATTGATAATTTCAAAAAGCCGGCATTCATATTTTACAAAATAAATTGATGAATCATAAGAGGGGAAACTTCGAGACTCGAATTCTTCGCGAGTCACTGGATCTAATGGTTTTATAGCTGCGCTGAAAAGCAGATAATCAGCCGAGTCATCGAGATTCGTCTTTTTCAAACTAATGACGTTGTCATTTAGTTGAAAAGGTTTGAAGGGAATCTAACGAAGGCTTAACAGGAACATCGTTTACCTTACTAAAAATGCTTCATAATAGAAACATGCCAAAACTCCATCACAATTACATCTCTCCATAAGAGTCTAAGAGTATTCCAAGCGGGCTCAAAGTTTGCTTCAGAAAGCGGGTAGATGTTTATTAACTCTGCGGTCCGATATAGAAGTGACAAGGTAATGTAGCTTCAACTTTAGTTAATCGACTATTATTAATAACAATGCTTGGAAATAAATACCGAAAGTGGACCCAATCTTAGATTTCTCCGGTAAAAGGTTTAATCATTAGAGGAGGAAGATTAGTTAAAAACTTTATTAGGCGTCCGGGTATAACCTCAGAATAACCTTCTTCTTTTTTAGGGTTTCGTTGATAAAACCAAAAAAAAGAAACCCTTATAGTTTCGTTCCTGTGTCTGTCTGTCACTCTGTACGGTTCCAATAACTTTTGAACCAAAAAAAATAAAAGCGTGAAACTTACCAGTATTAAAGATCGTTTCGACGCGCACACAGGAAAAATATAGAGAAGTCAAAATAATCAGCTTTTCAAATTCAAAATGGCGGATAATTCAGGTCCGCTGATTAAAAATTTTGAGTGGGGTATCAAATGAAAGGTATTGAAGAGTAGATTACAAATATATATACCACTTAGGGTTAGTGTTTCATTTTCGGCGCCATTTTGTCAAAAAACATCGAAATTTTTCGTGTCCCCCCCCCCCAAAATCGTACTTCCGCTGTTACTAAAAATATAGAAAAATATGCAAAATGTGCGGTCTGCTGGGCCAATGAAAAAATAAGATTAGCAACTCGATCTGATTTACTGGAAATCCAAGATGGCGGCTAATTCATGTCACTCGAAAAAAAATATTTTTTTAAAATTTTGAGTGGGGTATCAAATGAGAGGTATTGAAGAGTAGATGACAAAAATATATAACACTTGTGGGTAATTTTTTATTTCCCTCGCCATTTTGTCAAAGAATTGATAATCCCCCCCCTCCTCACCCTACTAATTTTGAAGTGGGGTATCAAATGAAAGGTATTGAAGAGTAGATTACAAATATATATACCACTTAGGGTTAGTGTTTCATTTTCGGTGCCATTTTGTCAAATTTTTCGTGTCCCCCCCCCCCTTCCCCTTACTAATTTTGTTCCACAATACCAACGAAACCCTTTTTACGTGAGACTTCACGCCTTACCAATTTATTTTAATTCTCAGGGCCGTATTTACAGGGGGGCTTGAAGGGCTATAGCCCAAGGCGGCAAGTTTTGAAGGGCGGCACTTTTGAGCTGTGATTTTCGAGGCGGCAACCTTAAAAATTAAAGGTTAAAGGGGCGGCAACCTCACTTGCTGTCAGACGCATACACGAAGCGCACGGCCGGGGCTTTAGTGTAGAGCAGTGGTTCTTAACCGGGGGGTCACAAAAGGTATTCAAGTTTAAAAAATGATTAATATATTAAGATATTAAATAGAAAAAAGACTGCGGTGAAAATTTAGACGTTGAAGCCCAAGTTGGAGAAAGGCGCTACCGGAGGCCCTGGTGGCCGCCCGGGTCGAAAAAAAATAAGGACGTACCTGGCAGTTATAAGGTAAACCGAGAAGAAGACACTAGGTATTTCGACCCCGACGCCCAATCGGGGGAGCCGCTAAAATTGGAAAACCAAAAAAAGTTTCAAATATTAGCGCCGGTATTAAAATATGTAGTTATATTAATACCGGGGGCCCGGGTACATCCTTATTTTTTTCCGACCCGGGTAGACACTAGGGCCTCCTGTAGCGCCTTCCTTATTTTTTTTACTGAATTTTAATTTTAATTTTTCATTTTTTGCTTCCAAGCTTTCCGAAGGTAACGAATTGTGTTCACTTTTGAGGACGAAAAAGTTTTGTCTCCGATTTTAAAAATTCGAAGTCAGAAATCCGTTTCAGACATCAGGGAACATTTTTAGTTATATGTCTGTCGGTCTGTGTGTCCGTGAATCAAGATACGTGTGACGATAAATTGAGTAAATGTCAACCGATTTTGATGATATTTGGTAGACATGTTCATTTTACCAATGCTCAGGACGAGTTCCGTTCAAGGTTCACGCGCAACGCTCGCGTAAAAGTGAACTTCAAATTTTAAATTGGAATTTTAGGTCGGAAAAAATCAAATCAATGAGACAAACTTTTTTTCAAAATAATTTTTTTAGTAAAATCAACAGCGAAACATGGGCACCCATAGACCAAACTTAAGGGGGGGGGGTCCAAAGTAATTTTTTTTTCTTTTTAAACACATGCAACTCATTGGAAGGGCCTTGGGGCCCCTCGCCAAATAAAATGGATGAGCAAAAAAAAAAAACACTCCTAGATTAATCCGTTATTTTGCATAAAATTAAAACTTAGAGAAGATTAGTTAGGACCCCCGGCCCCACAATATATCCCCCCCCCCCCAATAATTAACTTCTGACGACGCCAGGCGTCCCGCGGAGTTGTCCCGGTTTTGGACTTTAAATCCCAGTAAAAGCCAGTAAAAGCTAAAGAAGGGGGCGGCAAAAAATGGATAGCCCTCATGCGACCAAAACGTAAATCCGGCTCTGCTTATCTTAAGTACATAACAAAGCCAGGTGTCCCCACTAACTTTTAGACAAAGTATTTCTATCACTCATCTCTATCTAGTAAAAGTCTACTGCTCTCTTTCCTCCTCACTTATTTATTAACTTCCCTCACTCATTTATAGATATGCATATTCATCCCTCTCATCACCCTTACCACACACCCCTCCGATTTTTATTTTTTTATTGGTTTTATTTCAAACTCGAAAACAACAAAATGACTAAGTGGTTCAGCCTTAAGCAATTCTCATACTAGATAATACATACATCGTATAGAGTTATAAATGGGTCATTTTCAAATGAAATGTACCTTTTCTGTCCCAAGATTTTAAAATTTTATTGGAACTAAAAAAATTAATATTAATGAAAAATAAAAAAAAATCTTTAGGTTTATTGATCAGATGTCTGTATATTATAGTGTTAATCAGGGNTATGTATAAATCAAATTGTAATTTAAGACATGGGGCAGACAACAATTACAATTTGATTTATATTGAAGTTTCCCGAAGGATGAGCGAACAAAAAATTTCTCTGAAAAGAGTTTTATATATAATGTATATATTTATATGTATACAAAATTTAGATAACAAATTTTTATCGACAGAAAATAATAATTTCCCTAGGGATCAGAGAAGCCGAAGGGTTTGGCGTAGGATATTCAAGAAATCCAAGGTTCAAACATTGACATTTCTAGTGATGGTTTTATTCCCAGAGTTATTCCATAGTGATTTGATCACATTGAGTGGACGCATGTATAGTGGTTGACCCTAGGACTCTAACTAATCCAGTAATAACTTAATTTTGCTTTGATTAAGGCGTATAAAATACAAAATAAAATGTACGAGAATACTACTAATTTTCCTATAATAAGGGTCGCTAGAATATTATATATAGACTGGAAGAAAATGTCTGCGAAAATCTAGGGGCTAACATCTTTGGTTAAAATTGGGATGATGACTTTATGCGATTTATACGTTATATGTTTAATATAAAACTGTTTTCGATAGTTTTATTTGTTAATGTTATAATGTATAGTAATAAATATGTATTGAATATTGAGGAAATAGATAATCATGATGAGTTGATAGTTAAAGAGTATGATTTATTGTGAATACTGAGGAAATAGATAATCATGATGTGTTGACAGTTAAAGAGTATGATTGTAGTAGAATATATTTATGGCACCCTGCATTCTTCAATTCCACTTACCACACATTTTCTTTTCAACTATTATAAAATCAGGTAACTTTTGCTTCTATAATGTTGAAATTTTACATGCCTGTTTCAATTGTACTTTTGAAAGTGTGTATGAAGTTTCAGTAAAATCGTTACGTTAGAACGTTAGAGTATCGGTTAAAAACGTTATTTTAACTATTTAAACATCTTAAGTGATCTCTATCATTACATAGCGATGTCGCTGCTGGTATAACTAAAACATTTTATTTGAAAAAAAAAAAAAATCGTCACATTGAATAGATGAAGTTGATGCTCACTTTTACGCGAGCGTTGCGCGCGAACTCTTCGACGGATAATGCTGTTCAATTAACTTAGCCTGAGCATTTGTAAAGAGAACATGTTTACTAAATTTCAACTAAATCGGTCAACTTTTAATCAAGTTATCGTCGGACACGTATACGTAACTGACAGACAGACAAGATGCATATTTTGTTGAATGAAGCTCGTTCAAGGCCCCCATGCACGGTCAAACATTTTACGCAAACATTTTGACCGTGTATGGGGCTGTTTGATGTTTGCGCAAACATGATGTTATTCATCTTTGGCCTAAATTTGCCTGACATCAGGTTTGCGCAAAATGTTTGATCGTGTATGGGGGCCTTAACGCTTGCTTCAATTATTTATACAGAATATGATGTTAGTTTCTTATACTATTTTTTACTCGATACATTTACATATATCTATTTGTAGGAAAGTCGATTTATTAGAAACGGAAAGCAAACGAACATTACTAGAATGAGGTAAGAGATGAAACTCGTAACTTATAAATGTAGGTTGTCGCGTCAGATATCGATCCGTTTTGACATAAAATAGCAATACCAATAGTGAACTGAGCTCTAGTTTAAGCAGTCATTAAATATCTCATTTACTATTGTTTTAAGACATGCGTAAATCCGCTTTTTACAACAAATGCTCAAGAGCAATATATCTTATTTTGTTTTCAGAGCTTTATTATCCCTTGCAATGTAAGATTATGTGTGTCTAAAGCAGTACTTTGGTTTTATACTTTACAAGCATTCCCTTTTTTTCTTTTTTTTTTTGTATTGTAAGAGATTAACTAACACTATGAAGTTACTAAATATGTTGGTTTCATAGTTCACCATTATGGTTTATATATATATAATACACCCGTTCATTTTGATTCTTCATTTTCTTCCTGGTTCATGGTTCACACAACATAAGGCCAATTTAAAACAAGTAAGGCGCGCTTCATGTAATTACGTGAGGCGATAACCGCCGGTTTCTGTACGATTAAGTTAAAATTTGAATAGTTGCATAGTCTTTTTCTTCACTTCAATACTTTTAAATTAATGTATAATATGTCATAGTGTGTATAAAAACTTTTTTTTTTTTTTAGTCGCTCGCCATATTAGCCACCATCTTGAAAATATTAAGTGTGAAAACCCCAAAAAATGTTTTCAGTTGTCTCCAATGCCGAGATGCTTCTGTGTGCCGATTTTCATGTTCCTATAGCTATAGTAGTTTATGAATTGAAACATGCCAACGGACAGACAGACAGAGCCGCGCCGTTGTAGAAGGTGTCTTTTTATACTTTTCTTTCTAAAAGCAAGATCAGCACCTGATCACATCTTTTCTTCGCGGTAATAAATATTAAATATATCTTTCCTTTGTGGGAATCGGTGCTAGATTGTATATATTGGTGTTTGCACCAATTAGGTAATATGGAAACGAAATGCTAACATATTCCCTTATAGATGATAATTTGGAAGAATAATATTATACCGACGCATTCCCTTGCTGTCTAAAATTTGGAGTTGGAGAGGTAACCTTATGCTGACGCATTCCCTTACTGTCGTTAATTTGGAGGGATTGAATAAGATTAAACTTTCAAAATTATATTTAAAGTTTTAAATTTAAATCGAATTGAAGAATTTGTTAAATGTTACTTATTTTTTGATCTCAGTATCAAAAGGATTTTAAACTTTTCTAAAAAACTTTGTCTGGATTGTAGATATTCCCAGCATTTCATTTTAACTTTAGCTCGAAATTAATCTCAAAAGCCAGTGGTTCTTAAATAAGAGTCCGTTTAAATGAAAAGAAGTTTTAAAGATATTTTAAAATAGACAAGGGATTGAATATAAATTTACTTTAAGAGAGACTGATGTAGCCGAGAAAATAACGTCATTTTTAAAAGCGAAGTTTAAACAATATGGTATTTTTAGTTGCAAGATTTGCTGATCGTTAATAATTGTTAGGAGCATTGCTGGATTTGATACAGCTAAACTATCATCTTCAGGAGAAAGTTACTTTTGAGATCTAAGTGAACTTTAAGAGAACATAAAGAAGTAAGGATGTAGCAGGAGACACAGATATATTGTGCCCAATAAAATAAGTATTTGCTCATCCTTATGAAAGGAGGAAAAATAGTTCGATAAATTGTTAGTCAGACGAATTTTTTTGAAGTGCGTTTTGCGTGTGACTCTCGTTATGATCTTGCTACCATATTTGCACTATTTATTTGTATTTCATGGGACTTAGGAGCAGTTTTGCTTCAAGCGACTGCCCAACATTCGTTGACGACAATCGTACGTCTTGATAATTCATTCAAGAAAAGGTTTTATATTATCTTTAGTCGCTTAAGCTTATTTGTTGTGATTAGACCACATGCATCATGGCTCTTTCGTTTTCGGACGAATCGCATATAAATTTTTCTTGAGGGAGTGGTGAATTATCCCTCACTGTGAGATTAGTTGATTGTTGAGATTGGCTCGTTTTATATTCCCATACGTTTGAAGAAGTATTTCGTCTTCCTCCATCTCCTCAATCAAAAGGCATTTAAGTAATAATCCTTTACCTTCACGCAACTTTAAATTCACCTTCCTCTAGACTCTTGATATTACTGAGAAAGAAAAACACGCTATTGGTGAAAAATCAAGAAATCGTAAACGCTCCAAGCAAAATGGTAACCAACGATTATTGTTGAACAAGAGTCGCATCTCGCATCGAAGAAAACATATCTTTAGACGTTAATATAGGTGCAAATAAATAGGTAAAGGTACCTAATTCCAGGGGTGCAGAATATGTTTGACTACCCCAAATTTCCCCAGAACATACTTTTTTTCATAAATATTTCCCCAATCAAACTTTGCTATGTTATCCGGATAACAGCCTAAAAATGGTATTGGTATCCATATTGCAACGTTTACTTAGTATATTCCACTGATGGTCTATAATCATGAAATTATACTTTTTAAAATCGAAAAAAATGGTCGGGCCAACTAGATAAACAAAAATATAACTGGTGGTAAGGATAACGTTCGAGAAGACTTCGTAACCTTTACCCCTTGAATCTTCATTCCTTACTTATGGCGTAAATTTTTTAGATATATATTGGGATAAATTAAATCAGATACAGAAACAATAAAAAAATGCATAAAACTCACAATTCACCTGTTGTTTACTTTTGAAAGTTAACATTGTGCACTTAAATATACCTGCTATAATTTTACAAGTATTGGAACGAAGTTCCTTATGGAAACGTTCCACATGGAAAAGGCTCCAGGAAACGTTCCTTATGGAAAAGTTCCTTATGGAAACGAAAAAAACGCGAAAAAAAACAACCGTCAATTATCACCGTCACGAAATCTACTAACTTGAGTTACAGATTACCGAGTTAGTTGAAATTTGGTACACGTGTTCATTTTATCAATGCACAGACTGAGTTCATTTAACGTTATCCGCCCAAGCGTTCACGCGCAATGCTAGCCTAAACGTAAGCTTCAAATTTAAAATTGGAATTTTAGGACGGAAACAAATTCTAACTTTAACTATAATGAAACAAACAACTTTTTTAAAAATATTTTTTTTTTTACTAAAACGAACACAGACACTGCTATGAATTGATTAGACACGTCGATCACCGAATTCGAAAACTAACTGATACAATAACAATATTTCTTTATAATCCTTAAAATATAATATGAGCGATAATTCCAAGAAAGAAAAAGTAATTTTATAGAAAATAAGTGTAGTTCAGAGAGTTAAACTTAAACTGAAACCGGTGTCACGTGAGGGTGTTTAGATAAACATTATCGTCTCGGTTCACGGCTCTCACTTCGGTTTCGATATGAGTACTTGAGTACATATTTCAAAGCCGAATTTAAAGGGCTTTCGCCTGGATGTCTCATTTTTATTTCAGTGCCCTCTACTTTCTTGCAGGTTTAAAAAAGGTGTAAGTATTTAATTCGTTCGAGAAGAGAAACGTTAGACATAACAAAAGTCATAGACGTTAAGACATACTTTTTTCCCCAAAATTTTATTGTTCTATTTTTTCGTTTACATTTTCCCCTAATTTTTCCCTGCCAAAATTTCCCCAGCCCTGCCCCTATTTCCCCCGAACCTCGTTCGGGCGTTCGGACATATTCTGCACCCCTGCCTAATTCTTCATCTTAAACTACATTGCACTCTACTCTATGTAGACATATTGATTACATTTTGACTTGGAGCTTGGAGATGAATTCTCCTGCTGATAAATGTTTGGTGGAATACGTTAATATAGTCTTATATTAACCTTAATATAGTTTTATAAAATTTTAATTAGTAATTAAAATTTTGATCTCTCGTATAAAAAACAACTCACTGACATTCTGCAATAACTGTTTTATTGGCTCAATTGCTAAAAAGACAAAACATTTTACTCAATAATGAGAATCAGTAATTGTGTAAAACTACTAATTTTTTATGTCCTAACCGCAGAACAATTAAGCATTTGTTAACTTTTTTTGACTGGAAAGTACTTTATCGCTGATTTGTCATTTAAATATTAAATAGAGGTAGGAAAGTAGTTGAAGCAGTCAGGGAAATATTTCCCTGCCGGGGTAGAGAAAGTACATTGATTACCAGTGCGTGTCATAACACTTGTTTGGGAATATGTAGATTCTTCTCAAAATACTTATGTCGAGGGTGACGTGTCCACATAGGGCCCCAACCTTTAAGCTAAAGAGCTGAAATTTGAAACACTGGCGCAACTTTTGGACTCAACCACAGGAAAAATATTATACAGAAGTTAAAAATTAAAAATGCGCATGCGCAATTCTCAAAGATGTGGTAAACTCATTTTTTTTATTTTTCAATTTTTGAGTAGGGTATCAAATAAAAGCTGCTGAATATTAGGTTACAAGTATATGTATGCTCTTTTAAATTTGTGCATTCTTTAGTGGTTTTATAAGTCAAAATATACTCCCAAAAAAGTCTTGACTTACTTGACTTAATTCCTGTCACTCCTTGAGGAGCATATAGGGCAGCTATAAAGATTCTCCAGCCGGGACGATTTGTTGCCAATAAGTAATTTCTTTTTACTTCACTCCAGGTCTTTCCTCTTTCCACATTCCTTGGCTTTTTTGCATTTGCATTTATTGATTTTTACATTTATATATTTATTTATTACATTTGCATTTCTATATTT
>KZ653181.1:0-43574 GCA_001010745.2 Gerris buenoi | reverse complement strand
ATTAGCCCAGCTTGGCCTGCTTCATGTTTTAGATGCTCAAGTTTTATACTTAATTTATTAATTTATATTATAATTAATTTAATGTATTATATATATTATGCTTTATTACTAATGTTATATTTATTAAGACATTACTATGTTTACCTAAGCTTCCAATTAAATATTAAATCTTGCATTTAAATATCAAAGATTCCATCTTCCTTAATAGCAATAATAGATGAAATACTGTATACAACAATGCATCAAAGGAAACATTTCTGGCTCGTGTATTCATAGTCCGTCCTCGCCTTCGTCTTTGTGCCTAACTTAATCACGCAGTAAAATTCCATTTTGCTGCATACTGCATAGTTACATAAATAACTGTAGTTGATCTGCTTATAATGAAAGAATAAAGTACGGTATTGTTGAAGTATTACATTCCTATTATATACTAGGAACATAATTTCATATCAATCCTTTGGCATATTCATTGTCCAATGTAATAAAATCTCCTTAACTTAGTTCATTAGTTCATTCCTTTCCTTAAAATCTACTTAGGTAGTTCATTCATTCAAATTAATAGGTATTGAAAAGCGACCTAATGGCCTTAAGTCTAAGAACCACTAAGAACCACTTTTGCCTTTGTAATTATTCTGTTTCAAATTGAATATAACTTTCAATAATTATACTTGATATTACCTAAAGGCAATGCTCCATGACAGATTTGCTTTTAAAACATAATGAATTATGAAATCAAATACGAAGTTGTTTCATTATTTGATTTAACTTTAAGGATAAATATATAAATAATTGTTTTAATTCGTCAAACTTCAAATTATTCAACCATTCACATAAAATACAGAAAAAAAAAACTTTTTTTAATTTCAGAATTAAATTATATGAAAATGTCATAAATCGATTACATTTTAGCTAGTTTCAGACCCTATTTTTTTGGGGGGGGGGGTGTTATTTAGAGTACAATATTTTGACGATAGGCTGAAGTTTCAATAAGCGACAAGCAAAATTTGATGCTCTTATATATTATATCGTACCAGGAAGTTAGAATATTATAGGAAGTAGATTTGTTTTCACTCGTATTCGTTGTAGCACTATATTTCACCGATATAAGTTCAAAAGTTCAAAATTTTATATAAAATGATATCAGAGCTGCTAGCGGACCAAATGTTAATCAAAATAGATTAGTTTCATAATTTCACACCTTAAGATCCATCTAGTATATCAATTAGACAAATGTTAATCAAAATAGATTAATGTTTCATAATTTCACACCTTAAGANTTAAAAAACACCATCAATAGGGTACTACTTAAACAATACAGTGTTGCCTACGGACCCTCGCTGTGTATGCTGACTAGCACACACTTGACCTGTTTATTATAATTGGATTTAAATTAAAATTTAAACTTTCCATAGTATGAATACTACCTAAAAACTTAAAAATTAAATTTCAAAAACTTTTAGTTTTATCTAACTAAAATGGGTCTTTATTACTAGTATTATTAATAGTATTGAGACTATATTCCTGAGAGATAATTCCTTAAATATAGATTAAATGGCCATGTTGATTTAGCGACCTATGTAGTTAGATTAGGCTACCTGATTTTCGTAATCAATACTCCATGAAACTGACTTAGGTTACATCATGCTAGAAACCCGTTCCCATAATTGCCGATGTAACGTCATCAAATATGAGCTATTTGCCATTTTGGCCAATATCTATTGTGTGCGAACACCTTAGTAACATTGAACTACCACCTAACATACTTTGAAGTTAGCACCATATTAATTATTATTGAGCTTATCTAAAATATGTTACTTTGTTGTTTCAAACATTTTCGAAACAAGTATAAATCTTATAACAATGTTATATAACAGGTAGTTGGAAGATTGAAAGTTATTGATATAGACAGGAACACCCACGTACTAACTTTTTTTTCGCAATGACAGAAGAATGTTACTTGTTTGAGGGTTAAAAAGTTCAACTGGATATATAATTTACAGTTTGTTATATACTTTCGGGTAAAAGGTAGTAGAAAGTGTAAAATGGTATTTCAGTACCTCTATGAATCTCAATTTGTTGACTCTCTTTTATTCTTGTTGGTTATTTCTGTCGCATTTGTCTACAAGTTAAAATTTATTATAGTGCTAAGTGTACCCTGTAGTATAGTTCTAGATAATACGGTGGATCCTTAAGGGTAAGAAGAAAAACGAAGACTAATTAAAGATGTGTGGCAACGTTTCGGCTCCACGAGCAATGTTTCATAATTTCACACCTTAAGATCCATTTATTATATACTGTTTTTCCGCACTTTATGTAAAAGTCGATAACATCCATGATTTAGTAAAAGTAGTAAAAATTCATGTAAAAGTCGAAAACATCCAACATCCATGATTAAAAATGTCTTTCCATGTCATATAGAAAATTAGTATATCTTTATTTCCTTTGTCCCTTTTAAACTTTGACTTAAAGGGCTAGACCAATTTCAATTTAATTTTATGGACTCTTGACTGCAAAGTAAGCCATTGTAGAGTTGTAGAGCTGACTTTTACCATCTTAGTTTAGGGCCATATTTCTTTTTTTTAGTTTAAGGGAAAGGGCCACGAACTTCACGCTCTCAATTATTCCTTTATATTGCTAATACAAAAAAATACCTACATATTTTTTTTTTAACTTGAAATTGAAACCATTTTTATAACAATTGAAAAATCGCCCTTTAATTATGATTTATTTATTTTTTACTTTTTTTTTGTTTGAAAAATATATTTTTTAACATTTGTTTTCACAATTGCTCACTTAAATTTTGGTATTTTCTAATTGCTTTTAGGAAATATTTGTTTTAAGAGTAATATTTTTTTAACGAATCCCCCTCCCTCTATTATTAATTTTATTTTTTTACCAACTTGAAATATAAAACATTTTTCAATTAGAGCTTAATGATTGAAATGAACTAAAATAGTTCAAATAAAATAAATAAATGTTGGCTGTATTAGAAACAGATATAGATTTTTTTTGTTCATCTTTAGATTGTTACTCCCCTATGTTGTTTAAGAACAAAAATGACTGATTTAATAACTATTAAGAAAAAAGGAATGTTGAGTAGGGTGGGCCGAAATAAAAAAAATGTTTTGAATTTGAAAAATTCCAACCTCTTAATACTTGTGTATGCATTAGAAACTATCATACGTAAAATTTTGGCCCGATCGAATGACACCTAGGTGGTGCACAATCGCTTCAAAGCTTTAAGAAACAATATTTTTAAGATTTTTTTTATATTTCAANTGTGTGTGTGTGTGTGTGTGTGTGTTGTGTGTGTGTGTGTATTGATCTCATTGTCTGAGGAGGACCTACTTCTATATTTATGATCGATATTTAGCATTGACAAACAAAATTATGTCATACATTACGAGAAACGGACTCGGAAAAACATTAAAATTTAGGTATAAATACGTCGATCGACTAAAGATATTTGAGCGGTTAAGGCGTCTTATCAAAGCTTATAAAATTTGCCAAATTTAATAAGCTTTGGACTTTGCTGACAGATATGTCAGCAGACAGTAAGGCAAGATGTACTATCAGACTAAACACATCGAGGCTATATCTTAATAGGACAAGAGAGTTCAGTTTTGACTTCCTAAACGAGCTCCTTGAATTTTGACATCTAGACTTGGGGACATCCTGTGTACAAGAGTAGATTTAATAGGGTAGAGGTTTTTAGAAATAAACTCAGTAATAAAAATGTATATTTTTTATTGATATCAGTTTTGGTTTTAAACTTCTAATATCCTTAGGCGGCTTTTACACCGAAGTAGCAAGTCGAGGTTTGCATGCGTCCTAGTTGTAGGATAAAAGCAACATAAACACCACACTATCTAAGGAAGATGCACGTCGCACGTTCGGTGTTTAGGCTCACGTTTAATTACCTTGACTCCTTAGATAGTGTGGTGTTTAAGTTGCTTTCATCCTACAACTAGGACGCATGCAACCTGCGACGTGCTACTTCGGTGTGAAAGCCGCCTTAATTAAAATTCTTTGGTTAATGGCAATAATTAGATATAAATTAAAACGGCAGTTGACACTAAGAGGATGTTCCCGTCCACCTCTTACGACCAACCATGGCGAATTGCGATCCTTTACGCACAATTATTCTGTTCCTCTTTCTTCTACTTATTTGTTGATTAGGGAACGATATCATTGGACGGTATTCTTCGATTAACTCCTATGGAGTATGCCCGAACCTTATTTTTTCTAAACCTCCTGTTGAGAAATGAGTCTGGGAGAGACTATGAATGTTGAATTTTAAAATTGCAGACGTTCAATTGAATCAAATAAATTCATTTAATTGAAGAAGCTTTGTGTTTGGGGAATTGTGGTGGAGGATGGTTAAGAATACAGTATTGCTTATTAACAGCGTCCTCTTCAGAACAAGCCACTTCAAGAAAACCTTTTCACGTAAACCATCTCTTAAAACTTGTATTTAATCATACGACTGCAAACCATCTATGTGATAATAATAATAGTCTTAAAATATAATCCCTTGCACTCCTATGGATCTACACTGTATACTGTACATGTGAAACCACTCTTTCACTTATTATAATTAAATTAATCTTATTAAATTTCATCAGGTCTTGCAAATTTTAGCAAACTGAAGTAGTTTTAAAACTTATCATATCACTTAGTCGTTCCATAATTTATCATTTTAATCATAATAGAATTTTAGAATTAAAATTCGGGGTGTTGGTTGGGTATTCAAAATAATTTAATGACAAGGAAAAGAACATTATCTTTGTATACCGTTAAGAGAAGAGACGTTTCTTTACATTAGGGTATAAAAGAAAGAGTATACGATAAGTTGGATAAAGTTAAGAGTGCCGGTAAGAACTGTATCTTACTTTAAATGGTTAGAGTGGTTTTACCGCATTGTGGGAGGCGATGAAGTCTAAAGACCTAGGTACAATGGAACGACCCCTCTAATAGGATAATACATCGTGATCGGTTTTATAGTTTCGAGGCAGGAGTCATCACACTTCTATTGTGGTAGACGTCTTCAAAGGGTGTGTTGTGTGGACCGGTACTGTTAGCATCGAGCCCTGAAGGGAGTGATATAATGGCCCTTTGAGCTTGTTGCCTTGTAGAGGGGCTGGATTCAAAGCATTACTTCAGCATAGCGTTTACCTTTACTTCTTTGTCTGGGTTCCTTTGCCTTGCCAATCCGTCTATTTCCCCTCGACAATCAGTTTCCCTTCCATCCATTCTAATTCGATCTTATAATTATTTGATAGTATCTGCCCTTAAACATTCTGTTGTAGCAACATTCTTCGTTGTTAACTTAAAACTCAATAATTTCATGGAAAAAAAATCTGTTTTGTTGATAATAATACATCTATACACTTTCCTCATTAATTGTACACATTTTCTTCTGTTTAATTTATAATAATAATAATTTTTTTTTTTTTTGTTTAATTTCAATTCTTTATTTGTTTAATATCAAAATAGAAATGTCAAATAGCTGACTAATATATTTTCCACGTTCTATATGGTTTGTAATTTAATATTTTAATTTTGCTATAAATAATTAAATGTTAGAATTATCGATAAGTATGACTGGAGTGAAATAATTTTATTAATTGAATATTTAAGAGCTTTTAAAAGCATGGTTTTAAGAGATTAAGAGAGATAAGTGTGCGGTTGATTATGGCATGTATAAGCACTAGGGGGCAAACATATTCCTCTAAAGGGCCCATTATAATTATAAGGCTTAATGATTTGTTAATTCACTTACCACATGTAACTAAACTTAAGTGTACTTATCTAACTGCATGTAAGTGCAAGTAGGTATAGCCAGAGTTATTAGTTATAATGATAATCCGTTGCGGAACAGCCCGTGCAGGGCTTAGGGTCAGCTAAAGGGCTTATTCAACTCTACATGTAACTACCTGAATCCCCTTATCCCTTCATTGTTAGTTATTATTTTTTGTTTTTTAATTTGACGGGTTTATAAACTACTAAACAACCGTCAAAAACCATAAGAATGTCTGATGCTATTGAGTCTCCTAAATCCCTGCCCCCTCTTTATTTCTATACTCCCTTCTACTATAGAAATAAAAAATAAATGACTCCGTCAACTGTGAAAACAGTTTCAGAGGTTTATTTCTTTGTGTACCTCCCACCATTATTGCATTCTTGGGTTAGAATCAGTCTGGGCTCAAACTCATCCTTTTTTTACTTTGCCCCTATTTCCTCCTTAGGCTTAAGGATATTATTCTAGGATAATATCCGTAGAGGATTTTGTTTTAGCGTTTCAAAGAAGTGGTGATAATTATTATAAAGGGACACGGTTTCAAATACGTAAATGGCCGCCATCTTGAACGCACCTTTAAGGTGCGTTCACACGACATTTATTGCATGGAATTTATGTCAGACAGAAATCTCAGTAGTGTAAACACCGATAAATTTATGTCTGAGATTTATATTTCTACTCTCAGTTATAAGTGTCGACACTTCTATAACAACAGATGTAAACACAAATATTATATTTTTCGTACATTTATTGCAAATTTAAGCATTGCGAGAAGTGTCAGACATATATCTCCGACATAAATCTCAAGCAATTTCTCTCAGATGTTAACACTCAAAGCCATTTCTTTCTGACACGTGACATTTATTGCCGGAGAGAAGTGTCAGGTGTAAACGCACCTTAATGTGTAATTGAAACACAATTAATATTGTGAAAACGTTGTTTTTTTATTTTTTTTATCTAAACCTCTCTCATCATCGGTTTAGATTCGATTTTGTTGTGATCCTTTGTACAGAGGTCTGTCCTTTTATATATTAAAGATAATATATCTGTCATCCCTTAAAGATTCTTGTAATATAGGTTAAAGGCCCCATACACGATCAAACATTTTCGGCAAACATGTTTGCGCAAACCTGATGTCGGGCAAAGTTAGACCATGCACGTCAAACATCATGTTTGCGCAAAAATTAAACAGCCCCCATACTCGGTCAAAATGTTTGTGCAAACGTCATGTTTGCGCAAACATTTTGACCGTGTATAGGGGCCTTTAAGATCTGTTTATTTGAACAATATTGATTGTATACAATGGTTCACCTTTGATAAGAATAATTTAATTATTCAGTCTGAATCAACAAGTGTCACTTTCCTCTTCATGCAATCAAAAATTTATTTTCCCTTTTGAATATCTTAAGATCGTGTTGCATCTTCTCGTGAATGTTTTACTATACATTAGCCGATTATACGATATTGGCATACACTGGATCCTGGCATAACGTGAATTTTAGACGGTCATGTCTCGAATCATATAAAAAGAATAAATATCATGGTTGGAAATGCATAACTCTTTGACATCGAACTAGATAAAAAAAATAATACAGAATAATAAATTTGTTGAACATGATGGCATGTTTGCCGAATTTACAATTGAAAATTCACAGTCGCCGCTTATGCGAAACAGTAATTAATTGTTGTTGGTATCTACTTAATTTTTTAATTATATTCGAAACTAACAATTTAGTTTAAAAACAGCTCACTTATCTACTTTATCGATTATTGAGTGTTGCTATATCAAATAGTTATTATAATGTTATTTTCCACCTGTTCCAAATAAGAAAGCTGTTTGATAGCCCATCTGCTAGCCTAAACATTTTAAGTGATAAATTGCGTGTATATTAATATTTAATATTGATCGTTGAGACTTTTTAACTATTAATTATTGACTCAATTTTCCTCTTTTATTTTATTTCTTTTTTTCTCCATCCTACTAAAGTTTTAAGGGGTTTCTGGTAGCTCAATGGTATAATCTTTGCTTGAAAATCTGGAGGTTTTGGCTTCGATTTTCAACACCGGCATGAGGCCCACACTATGTATGTTAATCCAGCGTCACTCTACGTAAGCAAATTGGCGTCCATCCGGTGACTGGTCAATACTAAGGTTTACACAGATAGAACGACACGCCATCCAAATCATCCATTTTGCAGACATTATCCCATCATTGCCTGTTGCAACTCGTATTATTATATCTTCTGCCGCCTAATTGTCACTTTGTTATTCTTTTGATCTTTATTAATATTTCATATTTCCATAATTGCTCCTAGTGCCTCACTATTACAAGTAGGAGCGGCAGAAGGAGCATCTACTAAAGCAATAAGACGCTTGGTACTTTTTGTCTTTATAACCCAATTATTGCTATCTAAAATGTAGCTTACACTTTTTAAGAAGTGAAAATTGTGCTTTTGGTATCAGGGGCCCCGCTCTGATACAATATTGATGTGTATCAAATTTGTTCGATTTTTCGGTCCAAATTTTGGTTTATTTTATAATCGGCTTGCCAGCGCTTCGGGAGGTTTCCCTTCTTCCCTGAATCCTCATCCGTCCCTGGCTAGCAGTAGAAGTAGAATCTTGGCATCGATTGTAGCTTTGCCCCCTTGCTAATCTCTTCCTTTTAGTCTTCAGGGTTGGAATTATGGATTTCTCTCGCAAGACCACCGCTTACAGTGAAATTCGAGTAAAGAAAACTTTTGGCTTCATTCCATCTTGAAAATCGGGGTCCCTTGTAGACAAACAGAATTGGCCGACCTACGTTCTTATCGGGAAATCCGTACTTGATCATTTTAGCCTTTCTCCTAATGCGAATATTTGCCCTTTACTGTCATGCCTATTGCAGTTTCGAATCGTCGTTCAGTATGGCTGGTTTTTTTGTTTTCTAAAGGAGAATAAAGATTTCTGAACGAATATCAAAAGTTCTCTCTTTTTTCTTTTATTTGAAGCGTTAAAGGTTCAATTCTAGCAATCGTGTCTTTCTGGAAAATGCTCTGGTGTTTCTGCTTGTTTGGGAAAATGTCTAGAGAAGACTCTTTATCGTCCAACACTAAAGACTAGATTGTCTAGAGCTATAGGCAAGCATATTGATCCCTTGGGTATCCTCGAAACTCCTTCTGTGCTCGTTTAAGCTCAGTTTCATCGACCTGCTTGGTCTCTCGCGACACCTCCTTGCATCTTGCCCAATTAACTACTCTCCCGTCTATGAATTCCATTCATTTTCATGTTCTCCTTCGTATTTTAATTATACGCAAGCTTCACGAGACTCCAGGAACGACCTATTAAAGGTAATTGGTCTATAGCAATAATTGTCCTTAAGCGAAGTCGGTTGCCTAAGGAACGAATGCCCTTGGGATAAAATTTCATTACGTTTAGCTTCCGGTTTTTTTTTTTTTCGATCTGCGATACGCCTCTTGATGCATTTAAACTCATTTATAAAAATTTATTTTCTTAAGATTATATGAATAAATGTTGATACATCATCACAATAAGTCCGTGAAATATATTCCATTTTTCTACACTATCATATGGTTTAATTTTTCGACGATAAGTTTTTTTTTGTCATAATGCTAGTGGATAGTGAAACAAATCAACTTAATCTCACATACTAGACCATATAATAATTAATAGGACTATTTTAACTTGTTAATTATTTTTATTTATTTATCGAACTATTTAAGGTATTGCAATAAACGAAAATAGCTGTGATTGATCAAATGAGGGCTTATTGCTTCCGAGCTAACCGAAGGTAACGGAAGCATTGTGTTCACTTTTGAGAACGAAAATCTTTTATGTCTCCGATTTTAAAAATTCCGAGACAGAAATCCGTTTCAGAATCAGGGAACATTTTTGGTCTCGTGTCTGTCTGTTTGTCTGTCTGTCTGTCGGTCTGTGTGTCCGCGAATTTTGAAACGCCCTACGATAACTTGAGTAATTCTTGACCGATTTAGATGAAATTTGGTAGACGTGTTCATTTTACCAATGCTCAGGACAGTTCGTTGGACAACGTTATCCGTCCAAGCGTTCACGCGTAACGCTCACGTAATCGTGAACTTCAAATTTAAAATTGGAATTTCAAGCCGGGGAAAAAATCAAAATGCATCTATTCAATGAGAAAAACAACTTTTTTCAAATACAATTTTTTAGCAAAACCAACAGTGACACCACTATGTAGTGTTAAAGATCGCTAAAACTATTAATAGTTTTTAGAAAATAAACAATATAACAATAAAGTAATATAACAATAATGTTAATTTTAATATAACGATTACATGAAGAACAAGTACATGATTGGATGCGAGGAAGCTATGTGCCACACTAATTGGCAGTCTATTTATTTTTGCATTAAAGCAAAAATAAATCAAAGTCTTTTAAAATTTGTTAATAAGCTTTTTTTTTTTTTTTAAATTTAACCGGCTAAATTTGTAAAACAACAGTTGGCGGAATTAATGTTAATGAAATAAAGTTATGGATCAAGGCTAGGGCTTAAATAATAAAAAATAAAATATTATTAAATTAGAGTGCTAGACTACGCATGGAAGTTGCCTGACGGATTAAGATACATACAGTTAACAAAAAGGTGTTAAAAAAAGGGTGAAATGTTGTTTTAAATCTTAAAGAAATCCTTTAAATCATTCACAGCATGAATGATTAACAGAAGTGCTGTTTTTTTAATTCTTCTAGAGATTCTCTAGAGAATTTCTTTTAACAGTTAAGAGATAGGAACAAGTGCAGTCTGTAAACAGTTGAAGAAGGTCTGTCAGATTGCAGCCTTTAGAGGGGGTTTTTGAAGAAAGGAATCCCTCTTGCGGCTAATTGATCGTTCTTGTTTTTTTAAATTGAACACGACAAGTATCGACTCTTTAAAGGCAAGAGTCTTAATTGTTCTTTTGATCAACACGATCCTTTGTACAAAAAAAGTCCGTAGATTTGTTTAATTCATGACTTCAACTCTTAATTAAATAAATTAAAAAGTGATCTTAGAATTAATACTTCCTAGTTGTCTATTTTCATTTCGCAAAGTTTCCAACGGAAATATCTTATACCTAATAATTAACTTGATGCCAATTCTACTAACTTTTTCTCTGTTAAATATTCACTTAGCCTAATATAATTTTATTATATCGAGGGTATCTAATATACTTGATAGTGGACTTGAATCTTGCCTGAAACTAAAGCTTAAATACAGTCAAAGTGAAATCCTTAGTAAAATAGACAAACATGTTTCGCACATCAAGTAGATATGTATTACGTAATGGTAATGTTGCTTATCTAGTGATATGGTAATAACATATTGGTAATATAACTGGCACCATTTTGGGCATTTTGGGCCAACGTTTTGACCGTGTATGGGGCTGTTTGATGTTTACGCAAACATGAGGTTTGTTCCAACCTCACTTCAAACTGGTTTGGAACTGTACGCCGCTTGCGCATCGGACCACACTTGAACGTTTTTTGCTAATGCACATACGTCGTACAGTTTGAAACTGCATAGTTTGATGTGTGGTTGGAACAAACCTTTAATGTTTGACGTGTATGGCTTAAATTTGCCCAACATCAGGTTTGCGCAAAATGTTTGATCTTGTATGGGGGCCTTTAGATTGTTACTCCCTTTATAAAAAAAAACAGATAGGAATAACAATCTAAAGGTGTTACAGAATGTTCTTCTTTATACTGTTTATCCCCTTATAAAAAAAGAAGTGTGATATTCCTTTACCCATAGTACATTGGACTAAACATCCCTTTGTCTTAATAGTTATTTAGTCAAAGACACTCATATTCTAAAACAACATAGGGGGTAACAATCTAAAGAAGTACCAGTATAACTTATATGGCGATGTGGTAGTAACCCAATGTGTTGCTGATTGGGACGTATAAGAAGAGCTATAATAGTTTGAAATTATTCAATTATTTAATTCCAGAATATTTTGTTTCTCTACTAAGATTTATTAATCTTTGTATAGTAAATAGAATTGTAATGAAATTTTGATCAGTTTATAATTATCAATTGCGAGTATCTGTTGCTTATTGATGGCTTTATAGTTATGATAGCATAATGATGGCTTTATAGTTATGATAGCATAATGATGGCTTTATAGTTATGATAGCTTAATGATGGCTTTATAGTTATGATAGCTTAATGATGGCTTTATAGTTATGATAGCTTAATGATGGCTTTATAGTTGTGATAGCTTGATGATGGCTTTATAGTTATGATAGCATAATGATGGCTTTATAGTTATGATAGCTTAATGGTGGCTTTAAAGTTAGTTTTATTAATTCGCGATTCCCTAGATAATTAAAAAATAATTTTCATTTAAGCAAGGGGTTTCTAAAAATAAACGAAAAATCATACGGCTGCTCTGATACATTTGATTGCTTACATTTATCTCTCTTCATCCATTAGCGAGGGAAGTCGGATGGGTAACCCTTGGAAAAGATTATGTTAGGGACAGAGATAAGGACTAAGACTGGAGTGGGCCAAAAATGTCACTAGGCATCAACTGGAATAATCTCATCGAAATTCAAGCCCGGAACTTGGAGACGTGCTGTACATAAATTATTCATCCCTTTCCGTAACTCGAAGGAATATTCATGGATAGGTAATGAGCACGAAAGGAGAAAGCATATTAATGCTCGGCTTCAGCGTTTATTAATTATGTAATCGCGTTTATCTTATCTTGTCGAAAACCTTAAGAAAATGTGAATGTTGAAAGTTATCTGACTCTCTTATGCCTTCCCCCAGAAAAATTCCTGCCTAATTCCCATCGCCTCTTTCTTCATTGAAGATGGAGTGAAAAAGGCTATTACTAACTTCTCGATTTCGATTAGCCTGTTAAATTTGAGGTTTTACAACTCCTCTCTCCTAACTCTGAGCCTTTTAGAAATATATATCAATCTGTAGGCCCCCATACACGGTCAAAATGTTTGCGCAAACATGATGTTTGACGTGTATGGCTAAAATTTTCTCGACATCACGTTTGCGCAAAATGTTTGATCGTGTATGGGGGCCTTAACATTTGATAACCAACCTCTTTGTTACAATGGTCTTTTAAATGATGCTTAATATTTGGCGAACAAGTTGACCTTGCGTCTAAAACAATTTCATTGACCAGATAGTTTCAATTTATTCTTATCACTATGCAGGTTGCAGGTTCACTGACTGCTTTGCATGTGAAGTGAGCCTTTTTTATTTTTTGTATAAAGCCTCTTCTTCTGGTTTATCTGATAACGTAATTCAAAAATTAATCGGTCAACTTCTGTTTGTTTTTTTACTAATATTACTATTGAATGTTATCCATCAATTTTGTGAAGTATAAAATAAAATAAATGGTTTATCCTTGATATGTGATGTGTTATAAAAATTAACTTAATTGTTTCACCATAAGGTACTTCTTTTGATTTTTAGAATGTAAATGACTTAGACTAAACTATTACTAAAACTATTAAGTCAAATGTCTAACTATTAAGACAAATGGATGCTTAGTCCAATGTACTTTTTGACCAAGGAACGATAAACTTTAGCTTCTCAATTTTTAAGTTTTTTGGTAGTTTTCTTACTACCGAAAGATTAAATTTTAAATAATTCAAATTACAATTATCAATAACTACGGGAGACATACAGAGAAAAATAGACCCCCGCACCGGGACGGGGGTCTATTTTTCTCTGTATGTCTCCCGTAGTTATTGATAATTGTAATTTGAATTATTGTAACTTTAGCTTTTATAAGGGTAGTAAACAGTCTAAAAAAGTACATTCTGTGCACTTCACCATTTCATCATTTCAAATTACTAAGATATGACCCATGGAGAAGGGGCAAACAACGTCTTGTATCTTTACGTGTACGCGGGCCTTGGATCCGAAACAAGGTTTCAGATCTTTTGAAACCCCCTCTAAGATCTGCCATTCTATACCAAGACAGATCTGATCTAATATCAAGGCTAAGATGGTAATGCTGGTTAGCATTTTTTCGAGCATACTTAAGCCCATTACATCTTATTACTGGATAAAGTTTCATCTCGCTATTTCGTCCTTTCAAATATTTTAACATTAAGGTTTTTCGTTATTTTATTAAAAGTAAAAATGAAAAAATTACAATGAATATTAATAACAATACCCTTAAAAAGTTAACATAAAACCTGTCGAATTAATTAACTTCAGAAAAATATCACTTACATTTTTTTTACTGGATAAGCCTCTACTTTTTTTAAAAAAAAGACCATAAGAACTGTTATTTTAAAGATTCTTCTCCTTCGACTATTGAAGGTCTTTTTCGTATGATAAGGAAAATTTGATTTCATACTTTTTACACTTTAATAAATTCGATAAAATTCAAGTCAAGGTCTCACGTCATTCTATCATTATTTCTATTCACTAGTTATGCCACGCATAAAATTTTGCGAAAACTTGCAAAACCCACATTTAAACCATATTTCATTGCGAAACGCCGACAAATAATGGCCATTAAGACTTATAACTATATAGTATAACGTATTCTTTTCCTACCCTTCATGACTACTTCTAACAACTTACGTCATGCTCACTAAAAACTCATTGTTAACTGTACAATTTCCAAAAACTACACAACTATTTCAAATGATGAGATGCACGTGTGTGAAAAATTTCGTTCAAATCAATCAATTTTACGCTAGTATATCGTTTGAAAAACAAACTTTTCACAGCCCAAGTCCTCTGAACTCAAGAATAAAAGCCCCCCCACACGGTCAAAATGTTTACGCAAACATTTTGACCGGGTATGGGACTGTTTGATGTTTGCGCAAACATGATTTTTAACCAAATTTGCCCGACATCAGGTTTGCGCAAAATGTTTGATTGTGTTTGGGGACCTTAACGCTCGTTCAGTTTGAGAATTCAAAATCTTGGTCGAAAATTAAAATACATACAAAAAAGTACTTATGCTAAAAATGAATCAGTTATTCATTCCAAATCTTAAAATAAATAATATAAATGTTTAATGCTTTTGAAAATTTTCCTTCTATACATTTTTTTCTAAACATTAACAAAGATCTAGAAGTAATTTTTGTTGGAAAAGTTGAAGCTTTTAATATTTGTATCCAAGCATTTGAATTGAGAGGAGTTTTATAGGGGTTTAGTTTAATTCGTATATTTAAAAAGGAATTTCGTTCTTTGTAGGGAGAAGGTTTCTCGCATTCCCTTAGCCTCAGTTAAGACCTTTTCCGTCTTGGACTTTTGACTGGAAGATCTCTTTAATATTTCGTATTTAAATGACCTTCTTTTATCCGGGCTGTTTTCCAGCCGCGAAGATTATTAAAATCGATCGCCCTGTTTTTTAATCGGCATTTTTGGAGAGAGGCGAAACACACTACTCTGCCAAACGTGCTGACGGTATTGATAAGAAAAGTTTTGAAGGCCCTTTCTACCCTCGAAATATTTCCCTACAGATAAGAAAAGGAGGCTCTAAATAAAACGATTAATCTTTCGGCTTAGTGGAGCTTAAAAACAAGATTTTGTCTGTACAGTGTCATCCGCATGAAACATTCTCTCTTCATAAATTCAAACCCTCCTTTTTACATTATCCTAACTCTTTTCATGTTTCATCTTAATATAATAAATTTCAACTACACAATGTAAACTGTCGTCAAACAAATAGAGGACATCAATTATGTTGATTTTTAAAATTCCGTTAAATTGTTTTTTTTTTCTGCCTAGTTGATTTTTAAAATGCCGTACAATTGTTTTTTTCTGCCTAGTTGATTTTTAAAATGCCGTAAAATTGTTTTTTCTGCTTAGTTAAATTTTTAAAATGCCATAAAATTGTTTTTTCTGCCTAATTGATTTTTAAAATGCCTTGGTTTAAAAGCAGTCGTTAATCAAACTCTTATATTTTTAATTTTATATTATTCATTACTAAACCACTTCATATAAATTACAAAAAAAATCGATCCGATAACTCAAGACTAACTTTCCCGTATAATCTTGGTCCCAGATCCCACAGAAACTTTTTGTTTTCGATTTTCAACCAAATCAGATTTATTTTCATTAATATCTCAGGAACTATATTTTTCCCGGGAAAACTTCCTATATCGTAAGATTTGTATTTAAATGGACTACACATTAGAATTTTTTAAATCAATATCGTCGGAACCGTTATAGAGAAATATTTTTTTGTTTTCACGTTTTTTCAGAGTTTTTAGGGGTTGAGCCCCTAAATTTGGAGCTAAAATTAATTTCTCGATTTCGCCTCGGAGTATCATTGTTGTGAACATGTATGCCAAATCTCGTCAAAATTGGACCAGTAGTTTAGGCTCCGCGTGTCTGTACAGATGACATGACTGCAAATGAGACATTTTTTAACCACTTTTTTGGACTCAGGGGACCTCAAAACGTGTAAATCCATTAAAATCTCAAAATCGAATTTTTATGCCATCACAATGCTTTCCTTTATGAGAAAAAAAACTAGTAAAAGAAAGTACCTACTAAGAAATATTACGGAATATGGTATTAAGATTTCTTATAAAATAAGAATATATCTTAGTATTGTCACTTCAAATATATTTTTCATTTATTTAATGTAAATTTCTTTAATATTTCGTATAAGAAATCATATATTTAATATTACCGTACTTGGTCCTTTTATTATTGTATATGACTGCATAATTGTATTAAATATTAGTATATACAGGGTGTTTGGTCGAAGATGTAACAAACGAAGAGGGCAGATTCTACCCATCATTTGCAACAAAAAACACTATGTATACCATGGGTCAATTCTCAATATTTTCGCCACAATAATTTTTTTGTTATTTTATAAGTTACGTCCATTTTACTTTAAAAAATCGATTGCTGCACCTAAAATATTGATGATAGCTAAAATAAAGGTACCGTTGGAAAGAGGAGAAAATTTCAGTTTAGAAAATGTCTATTTCAAATGCTTTAAAGGAGCAAAACATATCCATAAATTTCATTTTATTGTTAATTTTATCAAAAAAATTAAAATTTATTTTTGTTTAAGCCTGTAATTTAGCCAAAACGGCATGAGCTACAGTTTGCTAAATTTCAGTAAAACTTCTCCATTTATTCCCCTTCAATTTAAGTACCATAACACTATTAGTTGATATGCAATTTTTTTGAGCTATGATTGAGTTTTTGTAAAAAAAACGACCGTAAAAACGCGTACAGAGCACCTTACGTGTTACCTAGAGGAGATGTCTTAATTTTTATAAATACCCAAATAAGTGAGATTAATGAGCGGATTTTTTTTTTCACATTAAATTAAAGTAGACTGCAGACAATAATGACCATAGGTCCATCCTAATTGACCATATTTCATAAGTAAAGACCTTATACTATGGACTATGTAAAAGTTTACTCTTATGATATTTGACCAATGTAAGTTATCATTATAAAAATGTGACATAGGTATAAAATATATTTTTTTTTAACTTAATCATGTTAAATGCAATTCTACATTAAAGAATTTGTCCAACAAGTTTTTTATACAAAACTTATTTCTACAATTGCATTACTATTTTTAGTGTAGTATTATTACTGTTTCCACAGGGTGTGTTGTGTTTTTTTTAACATTGTCAACCCCCTTATTATTATTATTTAACGAATAATTGCATTTCATTTAGCATGATTAAGTTTGAAAAAATAAAAATAAATAAAATAAAATAAAAACAATACTTGCCATTTTTATAATGATAAATTATATTCCGGTCAAATATCATATGAGTTAAAATTTCCTTTTACATAGGTCAATTAGGATGGACCTATGGTCATTATGGTCTACAGTCCTCTTTAATTTAATGTGAAAAAATAAAAAAATCCGCTCATTCATCTCACTTATTAGAGTAATTATAAAAATTAAGACATCTCCTCTAGGTAACACATAAGGTGCTCTGTACGCGTTTTTACGGTCGTTTTTTTTACAAAAACTCCATCATAGCTCAAAAAAAATGCATATCAACTAATAGTGTTATGGTACTTAAATTGAAGGGGAATAAATGGAGAAGTTTTAATGAAATTTGGCAAACTGTAGCTTATGCCGTTTTGGCTAAATTACAGGCTTAAACAAAAATAAATTTTAATTTTTTTGATAAAATTAACAATAAAATGAAATTTATGGATATGTTTTGCTCCTTTAAAGCATTTGAAATAGACATTTTCTAAACTGAAATTTTCTCTTACCATCCTCTTACCATCCGGTACCTTTATTTTAGCTCTATCATCTATATTTTAGGTGCAGCAATCGATTTTTTAAAGTAAAATGGACGTAACTTGGAAAATATCAAACAAAAATATTGTGGCGAAACTATTGAGAATTGACCCATGGTATATATAGTGTTTTTTCTTGCAAATGATGGGTAGAATCTGCCCTCTTCGTTTGTTACATCTTAGACCAAACACCCTGTATAATGGAGGAGAAATATAATAATATTCAAATTCAATACAACTGACTTTTGTTAATTGTTACTCCTAAGTACTGATAAACGTCATTAGTCTTATGTTTTGTATAATTTACGTGAAAAATTAGTACAATTAAGTTTATGTATCGAAAAGTGGAACAAGTAGGTGAACAAGGTCAATGCCTTATTTTTGTGTTCTTATAATATTACCTTGATTTTTTTTTCATACGATTAAAGCCATAAAATACTATGTCTATTGGTATAATTTAATGTTATTTATCGACATCCGAGACCTATAAGGGTAATTTGTTTAGCTCAAATGTATTATAGGGTACTTTAGTAGACATTTGTAAAGAAATATAAAATTATATACTTTATTTCATGTTCCCTTACATTAAAATTGAATGATATGTATTAACTGGACGTATCTTATTATGGGGTATAGAGAGCGGCGATATCCACGCATTCTCTCGGTAGATGCTTGAACTAAAATAAAATCAATTTCCATGATGGAAAAAGGGAATTTCTCGGAATTTGTTTATGGGAATTCCACTTAACTTATTCCCTCTACTTTTATATTGCATTCGCATTTATGGGTTTCTCTTGATGTTTTCAAAAATATTGGCAATTTTCATTGATTTCAATAGGCATGAAGCAATAATACTTACTAATTAAGATTCACGATGGTCTTATTTGAAAAATAAATTGGCTAATTATGGTCTATCAGCTCACACTCAGGGTCCGTATGCAATTTAGGCTCATAATCGGCTCAGTTGTATCACGATGGCGGCCGTTCAAAAGTTTGTTTCAGCTACAACTTTTGAAACATTTATTTATAACTAGGCATCGCGTGACTCAATCATTGAAGCGAGCATATGGTAATAAATATGTATTGAATAATGAAAAAATATATAATCATGAATCATGATGAGTTGATAGATATTGGGTAGGATAGTAGTACAGCTGCTAGTAGTAAGGTAACCACCCTGCATTCTTACTATTCTTCTAACCACACATCTTTAAACGTGTAGGTCCGCATTAATAGTTTTAACGATCTTTATTAATTCATTCCGGTGTCGCTGTTGGTTTTACTAGAAAATTTTATTTGAAATTAGAATTGAAAGGTAGAATTTTTTCCCGTCCTAAAATTCCAATTATAATTTTGAAGCGCATGTTTACGCGAGCGTTGCGCGCGAACGCTTGGCAGACAATGTTGTTCAACGAGCATTGGTAAAATGAACATGTGTACCAAATTTCATCAAAATTGGTCAACTTTTATTCAATAGTTATCGTCGTACGTTTCAGACACACAGGCAGACAGACACGGAGCATATTTCGTTGAATGTAGGAAGCTCGCTACGCTCGCTTCAATTACTTGTAGACTAGTCTTCAGTCAACTGCTAATTACTCACAATCACGAACAATAATCTAACATCCTTAAGAATGATCATTGAATGAGTTAGAATCTTTAAGATTGACACAATCTAAGTCAGTTATTTAGAAGATTTAGATCTATTTGAATTTAAAGTCTGTGCCAAACAAGAGAATCGAGTGACACTCAGATTGGCCAACCTCTGAGGGAAAAAATAAAGCCACTACATTTACCTTCTTATATGGTTACCCAGAGGGCAAATCTTGAGCTCTCATTGGCTCCCCTCCCCATTTGCTAGTTTTTCCTGCGATGTCAACACACTAACTCTCGCTAGGCACAGACTGTAGTCATGAAAGCCAAAGGTGTGGTTTATTTTTGTTTTTAAGATACCGTACTGACAACAGAATAACATTTAATAGTAATATTGTGGCAACAATGCTCGTTGAGCTTCAATCTTATCATAGATGTGTAAGCATATGTTGTAGGGATAATTCTTAAGTTATTGTGGTACCAAGTAGCGCGAATAGAAAGACGGATGGATAGAGGCACAGGAATCATCAGGATTATTTTAATGTATAAAAGTATTTGATATTATATGAAAGTATTTGTGTATACTTTCTAGTTAAGTACATTTTTATTGGAACTAGTGGGCAATTTTAAATCTTTATCGAGGACTTAACTTAAACCAGGCAATAAGCGAGTTACTTCATATTGCGTCATTATAGTTGCCAGGGTCTAGGGAATTTGAAGTTATCAGGAAAGCTATTTTAGCCCATCTCATTAACGTAAAGGGATAACGAGGTCTCGTCTTGTTGTATATTGCAAGCGATAAATCCAAATGAAAAGGGAAGAGATTCTATATTCTGAAGTTGTGTCCCTTTGAATACATCTAAAGTAAACAGTCCCTTAGAATATCTTTACCGTAATTGATTGACCCTTGCTTTGTCGGACAAACTGGAACTTGAAGTTTAAATCATTCCCTTTTCAAAGATGAGATTATAATCAGCTTGTAGCCAATTCAATTTATCCATCGCCACGAGTTCCACTCGTCTGTGTTAAGAAATACAGTTATTTGCGAATGACTAAGCTTTCTATTCAGTCCTACAAGGAATTAGTTAGATTGCATGCGACAGAGGCCGCAAAACAATTCGTACCTTTTGTCGAGTTGTTATTCATGCATCATAATCAATGAGGTATTCTTAATTAGAAAGCCTTATGTCAATTAGAGAGTCAGAGTTGAAAGCAGATATATCCTGGGAGTTGGACTAATTAGGCCCTTTCACAATATCGCACTAATCTAGTTTTGATTTCTGTTTTATAACATTTAATTAGTCGACATGAACTTACTAGAAATTCACATATACGCTCTATGTATCAACAAATTTATATCAGCTATAACCTCATTTTAACCCTTTTCCATTTAAAAATTGAAAACTCGTAAATCTGCTATTTTAGTTAACATTCATGAATTTATTTTTCAAAAAGCTACAAGCATTAGGTACTTTTTAGATGGTTACTCCCCTGTATTTTAGGATATAAATAACTGACTAAATAACTATTTAGACAAAGGGATGTTGAGCCTAATGTATTTTGGTGTAAAGAAATATCACACTTCTGTTTTTATAAAGGGAGTAACAATCTAAAAAAAAGAAAAAAGTGACATAAAGTTTGTTGGACTTAATGAATTAATACTAATTTAACTCATCAATAAAATTATAGGATAGCTTTGTCCATCTGTTACTAAGAATGGTCATGGTCATAGTCTTTACTGGCCGGGGTTACAAAAGAAAAAAAAAAATCTGTAAATCTCACCTCGGAGTTATAAATATTGTTGATACTACCCGTTTATCGGATGGGATATTGTTGCTAATTCCCGTTTATCGGAGGGTTATTGTTGCTAATACTCGTTTATCGGATGGTATATTGTTGCTAATATCCGTATATCGGATGGGATATTGTTGATAGTACCCATTTATCCGAGAGGACATTGTTTTGAATCGAATGTTCTTTTATTGATTTTTTTTTTAATTCGAGGTCTAAACACCGGCATATTTTGTGAGTTGGAATTCCATAGAGGTGAGACATGTTTCACTCTGAAACCTAGATCTAAACAGCAACATATCTGGCGAGTTGGAATCCCAGAGAGGTGAGACATGTTTCACACTGAAACCTAGATCTAAAAACCGACATATCTAGTGAGTTGGAATCCCAGAGAGGGGAGACATATTTGTCACTGAAACCTAGGTCTAAACACCGACATATCTAGTGAGTTGGAATCCCAGAGAGGTGAGACATGTTTCACACTGATGATCATATCGAGTAAATGATAAAGTGGCTTGATCCCTCGTGATCGTTGATCACCAAGTAAAAAAAAGTACAGCAAAGGAAAACAATATAAAAGGTTATTTTTAGCAATTAAACTGGGTAAATCAATTAATCAAATACCCTTGGAAGGCAAATAATTTAGTATAAGCATTTGTTTGAAGTCAAAAATAAGCCAATTACTTATCAAATTATGTGAAACATCACGAGGATGCGGTTTTTAACATTGGAGGTATCATTTTTAGTCATTGAACGAGTCTCACAGTCTTCAGCCAAGTTAATTATAAATAATCCTTTGTGAGTCGTATTAATGGTTTTTAATGAGTCGGAAAAGCCAGGATTAAATACGGACGTGTTCTCTGGAATATGTAGATGATTAAAATACCTCTCTCGCATCAAAGCTATAAAAGCTACAGGAATAACCACAAAACAAGTATATTATTTCCCAAAATGTAGATGTGTTAAACATAATCATTAATTTAAGGCTCAAATAATTACTTAGATTTCCATTATACCTGTTCCATATAATTTCTATTATTCTTACCTCAAATGTGCCGATTTACATACCTTTAAAAATCTACATAGCACTTTAAATAGAATGAATTAAATATTTTTATTTTACAATTGATACGAAATATAAACATTATATTTCTGTTTAGGTGCGTAGAAAGTGATTCTTTACTAGTATTCATTGCACATGCGCGTTTTACAATTCCTCTTCTTTTCCCGCCCTAGTGCGGTAAAAAAGAAGAATTCTTCACCTTAACTCACGAGTAGCGAGTTTGTTTACATTTAACAAAACTAATTTGCCATTCAACTCGTTCATATAACAAAATGCTATTATAATGGTTGCTTTCAATTAAATTATGTATTAACTAAGGAATCGCGTGACTTATGCCTCTCAGTAACGCTTAACCTAAATGAAGTTATGTCAAACACACAAACTACGTATGTGATATGATAAATTTGTGTGACTTCATTTACTACTCTAGATTATTACATGTAATAATACGTTATGAACTCTGCAAAGTTCAGAAAGGTTTGAATATGAACTTTTTTACTAAAGTCGATATTAATACGATTAATTTTATAGTTTAAAAAAAAGTGTGTTAAATAAGTAATATGGTTGTTCTTTTTTCAAAAAATATAGTTTTAGTTCTTTGGTAAAATTTTTATTGTTAAGTTTTTCCCACGGCGTCTCTGAGGAAAACGGAGTGGAGTTGCTATGTTGCTATGTTGCCAAATCTTTTATTAATTGCTTTAATTTTTTTTATCATAATAAACAACATGCACAGTGTTGGAACAAAGTGATAACAGAATTATAAAAGTAATAAATATAAAAATAAAATAAATCAAAGCGACAACACTGGACATTTTCTATTGGCCAGTTGACTTTTGGTCATTTCCTTCCCCAATTTACTTAGAGATTCCGTAGGAAAAACTAAAAACTCAATATAATATTTAATTTTAATGACAGTAAAAAAACAAAAACAATATGGGCTTATGTGTTATCTGTCAAACAGTGGTGTGCCAAGTGTGTCTGGCACTCCTGAAAAGATTATATATATAATAAACGCCTCTTGGAACACCATTGATTGTTTATGTGTCATGTGTCATCATTTGTCAAACAGTGGTGTACCAAGTGTGGCTCTCCTGGAAAGACTATATATAATAAACGCCTCTTGGAACACCATTGATTGTTTATGTGTCATCATCTGTCAAACAGTGGTGTACCAAGTGTCTGGCTCTCCTGGAAAGAGTATATATGATAAACGCCTCTTGGAACACCATTGATTGTTTATGTGTCATCATCTGTCAAACAGTGATGTACCAAGTGTCTGGCTCTCCTGGAAAGAGTATATATAATAAACGCCTCTTGGAACACCATTGATTGTTTATGTGTTATCTGTCAAACAGTGGTGTACCAAGTGTGTCTGGCACTCCTGGAAAGAGGATATATAATATTTCTTATATTTGTGTTTTACTTTGTTTTTGTTTTGTTAGATATACTTCTTTTTGAGCCCATGCAAGGGATGGTTTTGAAATATTACAATTTAGTTTGCTTTTTTTTTATAATGGGTTTTCTTTCCTTTTTTTTTGTTGTGTTATTAGACTTTAAATTAAGTTTAAAAGTCACTGTCAATGGTTCAGTTGGTATTGTGTGCCAGAATCGCAGTGATTTTATTCTACAAACATTATTGGAAAAGTTTTGCTAAGAATTTCTCCTCAGTTAAAAATTTAAAAGAACTTTTTTTATAGCTTTAGTTGTGATTTTATTACTTCTAATGTGAATATGTTTATGAAAATAGCACTAACGGAGACTTGATTAGCAATATTATGCAATAAATTTCATTCCGAGGTATGACAGAATATATAAAACAATCAAATCTGGATAAATGGGAACTCGTCGGCTATCTGAATTTTACTAAGGGCTTCCCAGAGCCCTAGTATCCCCTTCTTGATCAGTTCTACTTCATTAGAGGCTAGAAGGGCCTCCACTTCATTAACTTGCCCTCTTAATTAGGTCTATTCACATCGAATCCCATTTAAAAGTGCTTTTTGAAAATAAGCTAGAAGGGACGTTTCCAAGTGTCTTTTTTCTTATACTATGGTTTAGTATCCCGCAATTGAATTCGTATTATCGGAAGCTAGTTTTTTCCATCTACTATCCCCTCTAAGATCTCATTGGTATTCAAGGTTTTTATCTTATTAAAGATAGTGTATTCTCAATTCAAGGAATTTCAAGTTGTTTTATCTCAGTATTGTCGTAAATGAGATAAGAATTACCATCCATTCTTATTATATTTGAACACTAAGCAAACGATATCCTCGGGAAAAAATACTTTCCTTATTGCCCTACCTTATTAGCATTAAATATGTTTTTGGGGATTAGATTAAACTTAATTCACCTCTTCCTACCTCTTTTCTTGATCGTCTTGTTCAATAGTATTTACCAAAATTTTATTTCTTGAAAACGAAATTTCTCTGACCACAAATGAAATATTTTTATAACTTTTTAAACCTTCAAAACGACCATACCATGCTTTGTATTCAATATAATTACAAGTAATTTAACGTCATTAAGACTTTTTTTTATTAATATCTTAATAATATCTAGTATATTAATATAAATTGCACTACACACTCTAATTTTACTTTCAACATTTTGTATTTGGTTAAGAGTAGAACATCATAAAGATTTATCGTGCCAGGAAATTAGGATTTAACAGGAGGTCGATAGGTTTTCATTTATAGTACTTTTTTTGCTGCTTTTTTGGCATAAATTGATTGTTTTACTGAAGTACAGGGGAGCCAGAGTGGCCAAGCGTCTTAGGTGCTCGCTCAGCTATCAATGAGTTGAGGCAACTCGAGGTCGTGGGTTCGATTCCGTGCCATGATACTCTGAATTGCATGAATGAATTGCGGACGGTGCAGAGCTAGGGACACCCCCTATGGGGCACTCTTCCCCCACGCTTTCACGCACGCTCATATAGCTTTCTAATGACCACTGACCACACCATACTCGATTAGGCGGTACAATGTACAAATGTATGATGTGTGAAGTAGTTGGAACTCTCCACCACGGGGCGTAAAAAGGGCCTAAGTGATGGCCTAATTGCAAGTTTCAAACAAGTGGTTCGTCCTACCCGTTCTAGTAGGAAGTACTAGACTACTACTACTGTAGTAGAGTGTGTCGGGGGATGGCAAATTTAACTCTGAGAATCATTACCTAATTATCCTCTACTCCATACACCTTTTTATTCCTGAAATGGTCTGTTAGCAGTAAATTTCTTTTTTTATCATGAGTAAATTTTCACCGATTATTTCTAACACGATCTATAATTTTCTAATTTTACGTGTTAATTACTTATAATTTGTAGAATAGATACTACAAAAAACATATAATGGTCAATAATGTGCCAGGTGAAGTCACTTCTTTGATATAAGCAGAATGTATCAGTACCATGCTGGCATAAATGGGCTATCTTTTTAAATGCATAATATCAGATTTTTTAACCTTTGCGATTTTGTTTCAGTGGTGCTTTCTCCGAGGTGCGGCTGGTGGAAAGTAAAGAACGGCCTGGAGAAATGTATGCCGTCAAGATAATCGATAAAAAAGCCTTAAAGGGTAAAGAAGATTCTTTGGAAAACGAAATCAAAGTATTACGCAGGTAACTAACTTCTTTTGTTACGTTTGATTTTTGTCTTTTTTTTAAGGATTTCGTTGGTAAAACCAAAAAAGAACCCCTTTTAGTTTAATTCTTTGAAGATTCTTTAGAAAACGAAATTAAAGCATTATGCAGGTAACTAACTTCTTTTGTTACGTTTGATTTTTGTCTTTTTTTTCAAGAGTTTCGTTGGTAAAATCATCAAAAAAAGAAACCCTTATAGTTTAATTCCTTGAAAAACTAAATTAAAGTATTACGGAGGTAACTAACTTCTTTTTCTTTTTATTAAGTTTGATTTTTGTCCTTTTTTTTAGGGTTTCGTTGGTAAAACAAAAAAAAAAGAAACCCTTGCCTTTTAGTTTCGTTCTCTGTCACTCTTTACGGTTACAAAAACTTTTGAATCTAAAGGGATGAAAACATTGAACTTTGCAACATTAGATCTTTGTGACGCGTACTCAGGAAAAATAATAGCGAATTCAAAATTATCAGCATTTCAAATCCAAAATGGTGGATAATTCATGTCACGCGAAAAAATATTTTTTTTTGAAATTTTGAGTGGGGTACCTATTAAATGAAAGGTATTAAAGAGTAGATTACAAAAATAAACAAAACTTGTATAAATTATTTCATTTTCCACGTCATATTTTTCATATTTCAAATCATAATTTTATATTTCAAAAAGAAAAAATCCTTTACAGGTCTAACGGGTAGTAATAACAAAAAAACTGGGTGTATATGACCTAGTTGTCTGACACCCTGATAAAACAATAAATAAATAATAAAAAACTATTTAGTTTTCATAATTTTACTGCGGTATTTCAACCCCTCCTTGGGTCATTATCAAGTTTTTCATAAATTCTTGAAATTATCACGTATATATTCAACTTTAAATTTCTAAGTTTCCTTTATCTCCTATTCATTCAACATTTACGTCAAATGTGTGCTACACTCCATTGTCACATCTAAAACTTCTATTTAAGCAAATACGTTATCACTTATTTCTAATTGTTTTTTTTTTTTTTCGAGAGAAAACAAGCGTCTACTATCAAATTTATAAAAGAAAAACAATAAAATAAAACTGTTGATAAAGGGTAATACAAAACGACTACATTTCATCATTTTATTTTTTTCTTTGTGTCTTTTCACTATCTAGAATAGATATCATTGTTTGGGATTTATTCATTTTTTAATGTGTACGACGGATGTTATTTTCGTCGTTACTTGAAAAGGACAAATGATTGCTAGATTTTATTATATCTACTTTTCATGTTAAAAGCTGTTTTAAAAGGATAACTGTTTTGTAAAAGCAGTTATAAATATCATTAAGTAATCAGTAAGAACAAACTTAATATGTATTACGGTACCTACTTGTAAAGATAGTTAAAAACGACAGTGCATTCTATAATGTCCAAGAATTTTTTGTAAAGAAAAGAACCCTTACATAACTTTAAACCCAAAGATTAAGTGTTAAACCCAAATACAAGGATTAAAGTGGGCAACAGGTGTTGCCCCCTTATTTGTTGTGTGATTGTTCCTAAGAGATGCGTTTTGGAAGAAGAATAGCAGTTTTGATCTTAGGACTACTAGTATTGTCCTTTACTTACTTCCTAGGACCTAGGAGGTACTATAGGGTTGTAGTATCTTGGACCTTAGCATTCTCCAAGGATCTTATAAAATAGGGATAGAGAACTAAGCGAAAAAAGTGTCGCCACGAACTTGGAAAATCTAGTGAAATAGATTACCTTCCTGTAAGGTTATAACTCTAAAATATGAAGAATAAAGCCCCGTTTACACGGTGATAGTTGGTGCGATAGTTGCGGTCATGACAGCAACTATCTCAACGACTATCACCGTGTAGACTACGTGATAGATTTTGTCGCGATAGAATTATCAGCCATCACACTATCTCGTCTGACGAGATAGTTGAGTGTTCTATCACAGCAGTCAGAGTACTCACGCGGATTATATAAAAACTACAACGCTAGATACTAGACGCTGATTGGCTTAATACTTTTTTATCAAGTGATAACAGATTTTAGGCAACAAATATGAAAGCTTGCTTCACATTTGACATCAGATTTTGTTTTTTTCGACAATGTGAATATATTCCTTTTACTGTGTGTGTGTTATATTTTAAAATTATAATATATTTAATGCTTTATTTCCGTATCCCAGTAAAAAATGTATTATGTGGATGTAACATTGAGTGCAAGACAGCAAGTTTTGACGTATTTTTACTCTCACCGTGTAGACTGCACACCTCGGCGATAGTTGTATGACGTAGACTGACATGATAGTTCTATCGTGAAAGAACTATCACCGTGTAAACGGGCCTTAATATGAAGAATTCGATCAGGTTATGTTATTTTTTAAAACTAAATTTTCTTCCACTCGCGTTTCACATTTATAATTTTATAAATATGTATGATATTTAAGTTGAACTTTTTAAAATTCTATGTATTACACTTATTTATATCCACAATAATTTTTTTGAATAGGTAAAAGGTGGAAATTTTGTAGAATTTAATATATTCTGCAATAGAAATAACCCGTATCCAAATTGATTATTTGATTATTAAATAAAAAAAACCCTTGGGACAAAAAAATAATTAATTAAAAAGCTTGATTTAAAAAATGTTAGATTATAACCTTTCATTCAAAATGGATAACAGTCGGAAAGAAATTCGTCCTACTAAAAAGTTCTAAGCATGCGCAGTCGAAATTTTATGTAGATTTTTTTCCAAGTTCTTGGCGACACTTTTTTACTCAGGAGGTAAGCTTAGTGCGCCATCCCTATTTTATAAGATCTTTGGGATTCTCTGATTCTCTCCTTAGGTCTGCGTTTGTAAACCCATGTACTAAAACCCTTCTTTCTTAAAGGGATGCCGGCGAGATTAGTAGTTTTTATATTAGAAATATACTAGCTCACTTCTCCCTAGGTATTGTTTTTGTTCTTGTAACCAAGGTGGTTTTTGTTTCTACTCCGACGGGATTGTTTGTGGTCCATAGCAAACCAGTAGTTGCCATGTGAATACAGGTAGGAAGGGGATCGGCTACTATACAGGCATACTTAATGGTCATCAGTGTAAAACATTTCTTATACCCCGCCTATCGTTAAAATATTATATTATAAATGAAACCTAACTACCTCCTGTTAAATTCTAACCTCCTAGCACGATTTATTAGCTAATCGCTAATAAATTGATACTTCAGCCCGCCTATCGTTAAAATATTATATTATTAATGAAAACCTTACTACCTCCTGTTAAATTCTAACTTCCTGGTATGTTTTTTAAAAGCTTCACTCTTTACTTTCTCATATTAAGAGAAATTAATTGTGATGGCGCAAATATTCGATTTTGATGGATTTACATGTTTTGAGGTCCTCCGAGTCCAAAAAAGAACACTAAAAAGTGTTTTTTTAAAAAAAAAAAAAAAAAAAAAAAAACACTATCTGTCTATTGTCTGTCCGTGCAAACGACTATAGCCTAAACTAGTGGACCGACTAACAAAATTTCGCATACATGTTCAAGAAAAATCATACCCCGAGGTGAAACTAAGAAATGAATATTAGCTCCAAAATTGGGGGTGCTTCCCCCCCCCCCTCAAAGACTCTTAAAGAAAGAAAAAAAAATCCCAAAAACGGTTCCGCCATTTTGATTATAAATTATAAAATGTGATCCATTTAAATACGAATTTAACTATATAAGCCGTTTTCTCGTGAAAAATCTATTTCAAAAGAGAAAATAGCTTTAACCTATATAGCTTTTAAACGCGGACAGAGAGAGACCGGGTTTGATTCCCCACCGAGAAGTTATTTTTATGATAAATTTCGATAAAATGTTCAATAAAAAGTTAAATGTACCAACGAAAACTAATAAAATGTAAAAACTGGGGACTCGTATACATGAGAAAGTTTGTCTGAGTTGTCTCGGACCGATTTTTTCACCTTTTTTGCGTGACGAAAATTTCTCCTGTACCCAGCTAATAAAACCACAGCCATGTTTAAATTTATACTTATTGGGTAAACACGGGTCCTGCAGAGTCTTATCTGCATAGTCGATACTGCACAGTTAAATATGCATAGTCTTGGCATGTGATTCTAAACCATTAGTGCAATAATTCCTTTTCTTACTTTATATAAACTATTAAATCTTATTCACTCAGGCTAAGAAGTTTATTCCTTAAATATTTGCGTATCTAGGAAAATTATAAGGTTTAATATTAAAGTCAACGTCATGTTAATAAATTACTTATCAAGGTATTATTAGCTAGTTAAAATTGTGGTTTTAAGTAGAAGCTACGTTGTTAAATCTGGCTCTTAAAGCTAACTCTGCTATTAACTAAGCTACTTATCTTCCCACAAAAATAATAACGAGGAAACTGGGAGAGATAAAGAAGCTTTTAGCTTACGGTTTCAATGTGGATATATTTAACTTCCTGTTTTAACTCATTCTTGTACCTTAATCAATATAACACAACCGTTTAGGTGAGGAAGTGGTCTAGTCTGAGCTACAGTATGGAGCCAGGGTGACCGAGCGTCTTAAGGCGCTCGCTCAGCTATCAATGAGTCGAGGCAACTCGAGGTCGTGGGTTCGATCCCTTGCCATGATACTCTGAATTGCATCAATGAATCGCGGACGGTGCAAGGCGAGGGACACCCCCAATGAGGCACTCTTCCCCCACTCTTTGATGTGGGTCCGATCCGTGTCATGGTGATGTGATTTGTATCTATGGTTCGAGGACGGTGCAGGGCGAGGGACACCCCCTATGGGGCACTCTTTCCTCACGCTTATAGCTTACTAATGACCACACCATACTCGCTTCGGCGGTACTATATGTACAAATGTATGATGTGTGAAGTAGCTGGAACTCTCCACCACGGGGCGTAAAAAGGGTATATGATGGCCTAATTGCAAGGTTCGAACAAGTAGTTCGTCCTACCCGTTCTATTAGGAAGTACTAGACTACTACTACAATGCGCTTGTGACTTACATTTTGAGGTTGTTAAATTTAAGCTTACTCTTCCCTTAAGCCGAAAATTAAGTCAGTTTGGCTACTCCTTTCATTTGTTGGCTGTGACATAAAATAAGTATCAACTTTTGGAATTGAAGAATTAATGGAGTAAGGTTGGCCCTTTTTTTTTCAAAGAGTTAATTATAACTTAGATAAAAAGGTTTCTCGTATAACGCAAAGTATGTTTAAAATTTTCTTCCATCTTGTGCTTACCTATTAATTAGTATGGGTCTGCGTGGCTCTATGTGCTTTCCCTTAATCCTGCATATATTTTTAAGAATAAACCATATTTTAAATTTTAGAAGACTCTCGTAAGAAAAACTTATTTTAAAAGTATTATGTACTAAAACATTTGCCATTTCCAATGACAAATTTAAAGATATCAAACATATATTTATCAATATTTCGTGGCATTACAATGAAATAACACTACCGAACGTCTTTCAAGAGGGTGCTTCAAACAGTACATTACGCGTCTAGTGCGGAAAGTAGCATTTTACATGCGAGTGCGGAGTTTGCACCCGAGCGACAGCGAGGGTAGTTAAACTGTACGAGCAAAGCAAAATGCAGTTTTCGCACGAGTTGCGTACCGTTCTTTATCTACGATTGTTGGATTCTAATAATAAATACGGAAAAAACAGTTACTTTAATTAAACAAACCGCAAATTAGTTTTGTTAAATGTTAAATAAATGCTAATCGTGCTATAAGGTGAAGAACTATGAAAAGCGCATGCGCAATTAATAAAACCACGAAAAGGATCACTTTATACGCATCTAAACAGAGATACAATGTTTATATTTATTATCAACCGTAGATAAAAGTATATTTCAATAATAAAATTACCGAATTATTTAATAGTTAAATACTTAACAATATTATATGGATAGAGTGCAAAAATATTACAAAAGAAAAACTGACAAAATTTTTAATCTTCATTTTTTTCGTGGTGTCAAAAAATATTATAAAAAAAAACTTCAGGACAAAAGAAAACTGGATCGATAATAGAGTACGTGACCAGGAGAGTAAATTCTCTACCCATGGTTCCTCCTTTATTGTATAGGACCTTATATTATATCGAACTTATTGATGTCCAACCGAACTGTAGCTTTACCTAAATGTACTTACCTTTAAATTGTCAGTATATTCCTAACCTGACGTGTTTATCTATCATAGGAGAAGAAACAATTATGTTGAGTATAAAACGTCGTGCTCTATGCCCGACATTTCGTGTCTGTTTTATTATTTTTTTTTTTTTTTAGTTATATCTAAAGGCCCCCTTACACGATCAAACATTTAGCACAAAACTGATGTCGGCGGAATTTAGTTAAACATCATGTTTGCGCAAACATCAAGCGACCCCATACACGATCAAAGTATTTGCGCAAACATCAAGCAGCCCCATACACGGTCAAAATGTTGTACGCAAACAATTTGACCGTTTATGGGAGCCTTAGGAGTGAAAATTGAAACATCATCCTACATTGTTTGGTTTTTTAAACGGGGTAATATGAACCCTTACTTCAAGTTTGATTGTAACTTGTATACTTTATTGTTTTTACTGTATTTGATTGATGTATACGATGTAGTATATTATTTGGCCAAACAAACTAAAAACGTTGGAATATTTGTTCTGTTTCTTGTTTCAGACTTCGTCATCCAAACATCGTGCAGCTCCTGGAAACTTTCGAAGATAAACACAAAGTGTTTCTTGTCATGGAACTGTAAGTCATATTTATTAACTTATTTCAACATAAAACTTTATATGGTATCGTGCCGCATTTTTTAGAACTCAGATGAGAATATTAATAGAACAGTATAGAGGGTCTTCTATTTTTAGCCATATCAATAATATGTTTTCCTACAGTTGACCGATAAAATGGTTGTTATCGCACTCAAAATAGTACGCAAAACAGCAGATTCCTGCACTTACTACTTTACCGCACTCCTGTGTTCCAACTTTCGAATATAAAGAACTTAAATCTAAACAAAGATTAAATCCAAATTATAATAGTAATAACAATGACTACTAATGATTATTTTCTAACTAACCACATGATTTAAACACTATATCAAATATAAAAATGTTAAAACTTAAAAAAGTAAAGATAGACACTTTAAAAAAAAAATCAAATGTGATGAGTAAGTGATATGATTATGAGTTATGATAAAAAATAATAACCGAGCTTGGTCAGGTCTCAAAAAAAAGGCAACACTGGCTATAAACAGAACAGCTTGTTTAGTAGATATTGTAAACCCTTTTTACATGTTGATGAACACTCAATTTTATATTTTATTTACAGATTAAAAACTAAATGTAGGGAAAAATGTAATGTGCAACTCGAGCTTAAAGTGTCTTTGCTGCACTCGAGAAACCTTTCGAAATATTTATCTCGAGTGCAGCAAAGTGCCACTTTGCGCACTAGTTGCACAAATAACTATTTCAGTCAAATTAATCTTTAGGTATATAATTTAATTTTAATTCCTCAATTTGATTTCACCACATTAACTAACTCCGTGGCTCAACACCCCGTAAAGGGCCTAGGCCTGCCAACTTACCAAGAGCTTGTAGCTATTTATATAATGAATGATACGGGGTTAGTGTGTGGCTCAATCAGCTGTATAAAACTTATAATTGGCATTTACTACCACTTAGTTGCCACTTGTCATATGCAGCTACCCATTAATATGGCGATTCTGGGTGAACACTGAGCAGGGGAGCTCAATCTGTGAATTGAACCTAGATCAGCTGAATGATGCGGGGTTAGTGTGTGGTTCCATCAGCTGTATAAACCTTATAATTGGCATTCACTACCAGTTAGTCGCCACTTGTCATAAGCAGCTACCCATTAATATGGCGATGCTGGATGAACACCGAGAGGGGGAGCCCAGTCCGTGAATTGAACTTAGATCAGTGGCATCCAAATGGTGACCACGCTCGCAAAGACATTAATTAATTATCATCATTAAACTTATTGATGACATCATAGATGTATATTGATTTCACATCTATGATGTCTTAAGTATTTTCTGCTTTGTATATAAAGACTTTTTTTAGGGTCCGGGGGCAATGCCAAGGACCCTTATATTTTCCTGCGTGTCTGTCTGTCCGTCCGTCCGTCTGTCGCCTGTTCTCACGGCGACACCTGTCGTCCGATCACTTTAAAATTTGGCATATATATGTGTATAGTACCTACTTATATGTTTATAGTCGGTTCACTGGAAAAAAACATACTTAGTCAGAAGTGTTTTATGTGTTTTTTTAGAAATTCAGACCCATAGGATACGCTTTTTAGCGTTTTAAAAAACTCCAATCAATAGGTACTACTTAAACAATACTTTGTTGGAACAACAACAATAATTGTTATGTTAACTTTTTCTGTCGATATCAGCCAAGGAGCAATTGCGATAATCTTAAGTTTTTAGCAAACTTATCGAGCTCGGTAACAACAAAAGAGAACGTAAGTTTTATAAACATTTTCGGAATTAGTCTGGTTTTATGATGAGGAGTATAGAAGATAAAGGACTATGAATGATGAGGATTATAGAAGATGGAGGACTATGAATGATGAGGAGTATAGAAGATGGAGGACTATGAATGACTAGGAGTATAGAAGATGGAGGACTATGAATGACGAGGAGTATATAAGATGAAGGACTATGAATGATGAGGAGTATAGAAGATGGAGGACTATGAATGATGANGGTATTAACTAAAAAAATATAAGCTTTATTAAGTCTTACAATAGGATACATCTTAAAAAGACTCGTGAAATATGATTTAAACACTAGATGTTATAAGGCCCTACACCATAAGGGCTAAGTGAATAATTTAGTAGGTATTAACTAAAAAAATATAAGCTTTATTAAGTCTTACAATAGGATACATCTTAAAAAGACTCGTGAAATATGATTTAAACACTAGATGTTATAAGGCCCTACACCATAAGGGCTAAGTGAATAATTTAGTAGGTATTAACTAAAAAAATATAAGCTTTATTAAGTCTTACAATAGGATACATCTTAAAAAGACTCGTGAAATATGATTTAAACACTAGATGTTATAAGGCCCTACACCATAAGGGCTAAGTGAATAATTTAGTAGGTATTAACTAAAAAAATATAAGCTTTATTAAGTCTTACAATAGGATACATCTTAAAAAGACTCGTGAAATATGATTTAAACACTAGATGTTATAAGGCCCTACACCATAAGGGCTAAGTGAATAATTTAGTAGGTATTAACTAAAAAAATATAAGCTTTATTAAGTCTTACAATAGGATACATCTTAAAAAGACTCGTGAAATATGATTTAAACACTAGATGTTATAAGGCCCTACACCATAAGGGCTAAGTGAATAATTTAGTAGGTATTAACTAAAAAAATATAAGCTTTATTAAGTCTTACAATAGGATACATCTTAAAAAGACTCGTGAAATATGATTTAAACACTAGATGTTATAAGGCCCTACACCATAAGGGCTAAGTGAATAATTTAGTAGGTATTAACTAAAAAAATATAAGCTTTATTAAGTCTTACAATAGGATACATCTTAAAAAGACTCGTGAAATATGATTTAAACACTAGATGTTATAAGGCCCTACACCATAAGGGCTAAGTGAATAATTTAGTAGGTATTAACTAAAAAAATATAAGCTTTATTAAGTCTTACAATAGGATACATCTTAAAAAGACTCGTGAAATATGATTTAAACACTAGATGTTATAAGGCCCTACACCATAAGGGCTAAGTGAATAATTTAGTAGGTATTAACTAAAAAAATATAAGCTTTATTAAGTCTTACAATAGGATACATCTTAAAAAGACTCGTGAAATATGATTTAAACACTAGATGTTATAAGGCCCTACACCATAAGGGCTAAGTGAATAATTTAGTAGGTATTAACTAAAAAAATATAAGCTTTATTAAGTCTTACAATAGGATACATCTTAAAAAGACTCGTGAAATATGATTTAAACACTAGATGTTATAAGGCCCTACACCATAAGGGCTAAGTGAATAATTTAGTAGGTATTAACTAAAAAAATATAAGCTTTATTAAGTCTTACAATAGGATACATCTTAAAAAGACTCGTGAAATATGATTTAAACACTAGATGTTATAAGGCCCTACACCATAAGGGCTAAGTGAATAATTTAGTAGGTATTAACTAAAAAAATATAAGCTTTATTAAGTCTTACAATAGGATACATCTTAAAAAGACTCGTGAAATATGATTTAAACACTAGATGTTATAAGGCCCTACACCATAAGGGCTAAGTGAATAATTTAGTAGGTATTAACTAAAAAAATATAAGCTTTATTAAGTCTTACAATAGGATACATCTTAAAAAGACTCGTGAAATATGATTTAAACACTAGATGTTATAAGGCCCTACACCATAAGGGCTAAGTGAATAATTTAGTAGGTATTAACTAAAAAAATATAAGCTTTATTAAGTCTTACAATAGGATACATCTTAAAAAGACTCGTGAAATATGATTTAAACACTAGATGTTATAAGGCCCTACACCATAAGGGCTAAGTGAATAATTTAGTAGGTATTAACTAAAAAAATATAAGCTTTATTAAGTCTTACAATAGGATACATCTTAAAAAGACTCGTGAAATATGATTTAAACACTAGATGTTATAAGGCCCTACACCATAAGGGCTAAGTGAATAATTTAGTAGGTATTAACTAAAAAAATATAAGCTTTATTAAGTCTTACAATAGGATACATCTTAAAAAGACTCGTGAAATATGATTTAAACACTAGATGTTATAAGGCCCTACACCATAAGGGCTAAGTGAATAATTTAGTAGGTATTAACTAAAAAAATATAAGCTTTATTAAGTCTTACAATAGGATACATCTTAAAAAGACTCGTGAAATATGATTTAAACACTAGATGTTATAAGGCCCTACACCATAAGGGCTAAGTGAATAATTTAGTAGGTATTAACTAAAAAAATATAAGCTTTATTAAGTCTTACAATAGGATACATCTTAAAAAGACTCGTGAAATATGATTTAAACACTAGATGTTATAAGGCCCTACACCATAAGGGCTAAGTGAATAATTTAGTAGGTATTAACTAAAAAAATATAAGCTTTATTAAGTCTTACAATAGGATACATCTTAAAAAGACTCGTGAAATATGATTTAAACACTAGATGTTATAAGGCCCTACACCATAAGGGCTAAGTGAATAATTTAGTAGGTATTAACTAAAAAAATATAAGCTTTATTAAGTCTTACAATAGGATACATCTTAAAAAGACTCGTGAAATATGATTTAAACACTAGATGTTATAAGGCCCTACACCATAAGGGCTAAGTGAATAATTTAGTAGGTATTAACTAAAAAAATATAAGCTTTATTAAGTCTTACAATAGGATACATCTTAAAAAGACTCGTGAAATATGATTTAAACACTAGATGTTATAAGGCCCTACACCATAAGGGCTAAGTGAATAATTTAGTAGGTATTAACTAAAAAAATATAAGCTTTATTAAGTCTTACAATAGGATACATCTTAAAAAGACTCGTGAAATATGATTTAAACACTAGATGTTATAAGGCCCTACACCATAAGGGCTAAGTGAATAATTTAGTAGGTATTAACTAAAAAAATATAAGCTTTATTAAGTCTTACAATAGGATACATCTTAAAAAGACTCGTGAAATATGATTTAAACACTAGATGTTATAAGGCCCTACACCATAAGGGCTAAGTGAATAATTTAGTAGGTATTAACTAAAAAAATATAAGCTTTATTAAGTCTTACAATAGGATACATCTTAAAAAGACTCGTGAAATATGATTTAAACACTAGATGTTATAAGGCCCTACACCATAAGGGCTAAGTGAATAATTTAGTAGGTATTAACTAAAAAAATATAAGCTTTATTAAGTCTTACAATAGGATACATCTTAAAAAGACTCGTGAAATATGATTTAAACACTAGATGTTATAAGGCCCTACACCATAAGGGCTAAGTGAATAATTTAGTAGGTATTAACTAAAAAAATATAAGCTTTATTAAGTCTTACAATAGGATACATCTTAAAAAGACTCGTGAAATATGATTTAAACACTAGATGTTATAAGGCCCTACACCATAAGGGCTAAGTGAATAATTTAGTAGGTATTAACTAAAAAAATATAAGCTTTATTAAGTCTTACAATAGGATACATCTTAAAAAGACTCGTGAAATATGATTTAAACACTAGATGTTATAAGGCCCTACACCATAAGGGCTAAGTGAATAATTTAGTAGGTATTAACTAAAAAAATATAAGCTTTATTAAGTCTTACAATAGGATACATCTTAAAAAGACTCGTGAAATATGATTTAAACACTAGATGTTATAAGGCCCTACACCATAAGGGCTAAGTGAATAATTTAGTAGGTATTAACTAAAAAAATATAAGCTTTATTAAGTCTTACAATAGGATACATCTTAAAAAGACTCGTGAAATATGATTTAAACACTAGATGTTATAAGGCCCTACACCATAAGGGCTAAGTGAATAATTTAGTAGGTATTAACTAAAAAAATATAAGCTTTATTAAGTCTTACAATAGGATACATCTTAAAAAGACTCGTGAAATATGATTTAAACACTAGATGTTATAAGGCCCTACACCATAAGGGCTAAGTGAATAATTTAGTAGGTATTAACTAAAAAAATATAAGCTTTATTAAGTCTTACAATAGGATACATCTTAAAAAGACTCGTGAAATATGATTTAAACACTAGATGTTATAAGGCCCTACACCATAAGGGCTAAGTGAATAATTTAGTAGGTATTAACTAAAAAAATATAAGCTTTATTAAGTCTTACAATAGGATACATCTTAAAAAGACTCGTGAAATATGATTTAAACACTAGATGTTATAAGGCCCTACACCATAAGGGCTAAGTGAATAATTTAGTAGGTATTAACTAAAAAAATATAAGCTTTATTAAGTCTTACAATAGGATACATCTTAAAAAGACTCGTGAAATATGATTTAAACACTAGATGTTATAAGGCCCTACACCATAAGGGCTAAGTGAATAATTTAGTAGGTATTAACTAAAAAAATATAAGCTTTATTAAGTCTTACAATAGGATACATCTTAAAAAGACTCGTGAAATATGATTTAAACACTAGATGTTATAAGGCCCTACACCATAAGGGCTAAGTGAATAATTTAGTAGGTATTAACTAAAAAAATATAAGCTTTATTAAGTCTTACAATAGGATACATCTTAAAAAGACTCGTGAAATATGATTTAAACACTAGATGTTATAAGGCCCTACACCATAAGGGCTAAGTGAATAATTTAGTAGGTATTAACTAAAAAAATATAAGCTTTATTAAGTCTTACAATAGGATACATCTTAAAAAGACTCGTGAAATATGATTTAAACACTAGATGTTATAAGGCCCTACACCATAAGGGCTAAGTGAATAATTTAGTAGGTATTAACTAAAAAAATATAAGCTTTATTAAGTCTTACAATAGGATACATCTTAAAAAGACTCGTGAAATATGATTTAAACACTAGATGTTATAAGGCCCTACACCATAAGGGCTAAGTGAATAATTTAGTAGGTATTAACTAAAAAAATATAAGCTTTATTAAGTCTTACAATAGGATACATCTTAAAAAGACTCGTGAAATATGATTTAAACACTAGATGTTATAAGGCCCTACACCATAAGGGCTAAGTGAATAATTTAGTAGGTATTAACTAAAAAAATATAAGCTTTATTAAGTCTTACAATAGGATACATCTTAAAAAGACTCGTGAAATATGATTTAAACACTAGATGTTATAAGGCCCTACACCATAAGGGCTAAGTGAATAATTTAGTAGGTATTAACTAAAAAAATATAAGCTTTATTAAGTCTTACAATAGGATACATCTTAAAAAGACTCGTGAAATATGATTTAAACACTAGATGTTATAAGGCCATACACCATAAGGGCTAAGTGAATTAATTTAGTAGGTATTGTAACGGTCAAGGAGGTTCTTATGGGCAAAAATACAATAAATATAAATAATTAAATAGTACCTGATATCACAATGATTGTGGTCCGTGCTGTTGCCGATATTTCAAAGTTTCGCTTCTACAGGTGTCACTCCGATTACGGCTAGATTTTATTATAATAAGAATTTGCGAGTGGTTTGCCGATTTCCGTAAATGAATAAATTATTTTGTAGTTCACTTCGGTATCCGGATTACCAACTGCCTTGGTCATCCGGCGTCCGCCCCCACTACGATATGAAGCTTCATCCTACTCTGGGAACTGAACATGCGCCGTCGAGGCTCGTTTTTAGGCTTCCGTGCCCGTCTAGGCACTTAAACCGCTACAGTACTAACTAAAAAAATATAAGCTTTATAAAGTCTTACAATAGGGTACATCTTAAAAAGACTCGTGAAATGTGATTCAGACACTAGATGTTATAGGACCCTACACCATAAGGGCTAAGTGAATTATTTTAGTAGGTATTAACTAAAGCCTCGTGCGGCTAGGCATTCGTACAATATAGGGTTTTCTTTAAAGACTGTATTTTACAAGACATTTCAAGTCTAAGCGCATGTCTTGATTTAGAAAACCACGTGTGTGCTCGAAGTATATTACGCATTACCCAGATTATAAAGTTTTTGAGTGGTTTGGCGCACTTGTTTAGACTTTTACAGAACTGGCTCTTAGCTGATTAGAAAAAAGTTGTTGAATAATTAAACTTCTATAATGACACCAAGTTAAGACTTGGTACTAAAGCAACTTACCACCTTACTAAGGTGGATTTGACGCGCACCATGTACTTAGGTAGATGGTGTTTGGCAACTTCAACTTATTTAAGTTTTAGTTTAAATCAATTTCAAACCACTTAACACAGTTGAATTACTTTTTGCTTTAATTTATCAATGTCATTTTGCCATTTCTTTAATTAATATACAAAATAAGATGTATTTGCAGCAGTATTAGTTATGTAACAAAAGAAGGCAGCAAAATAAAATTTTACTGATGAGTGATTAAGTTAGACTCCGAGCCAGAGGCGAAGAGTGTAATAGTACATTACGCATCTAGTGCAGAAAAGAAGCAGGGAAAAGAATTTTCTCGCGCAAAAGAAGGGTCTCGTCTTCTGGTTCGTGTTTTGATTCTATTATTACTCCGACGTCATCGATTTTAAAAAATGCGGAGCAAAAGTTTTTAGTGCAAGTCCACCGCTAAACATTGTCTGTCAATGGTTTGTGTTGTAACATAAATCTTTACGCGGTAACTATTTTTAAATCTTTTAGTTTTTCACTTTTTATAGTGTATGATTCCATGATAAATGGCTAGGCAAGACTGTTATCAATTACATATTGAAAAGCAAGCGTTTGTTTATGTTTTACTAGAAAAGTAAAAATGTATTGTTGTTTTAATATTTGGATTCTTTTCAACCCTTTTGGATTAGCTTTTGGATGCAATTCATTTATAGGATTTTAGATAAGGAAGGATTCATTTATAGATAAGGAAGGAGATAGTCTCCCCATAGGCTATATCAGTTATAGGTTATAGCACAGGGGGTAGGTTAGCGCATTCTGACTGCAGTGCAAGTCAGACCATTGTTTCCGAGCCTCATTTATTCACTTCTCGCCAGTCCTCGATGAAATATCGTGCGACATTGCATAATCCTTGCAAAGTAAACTCCTTAAATACCCGTCCTAATACCGTGTATTGTTTTTGAGCGTTATACACGATCAAACATTTTGCGCAAACCTGATGTCGGGCAAATTTAGGCCATACACGTCAAACATTATGTTTGCGCAAACATGAAACAGCCCCATACACGGTCAAAATGTTTGCGTAAACATTTGACCGTGTATTGGGGGCCTTTAGTGTAGGGTTGACGTGATTTGTCAATTCAAACGATACCATCATTCCACCTACTTATTCCATCATAAATTAATGTTATCTTGTTATTCGTAAGCTCAATGCAATGCCTAACCCTTGACCTCCACATGGAGCTGTCCTTTGTTAGTGATAGGGAAGGGCACATAGCTCCCCAATTACAGTATGCCCATTATAGGTTGTGACTGTGACATTTCACTGCGCGGGATAATCCGATAAATTGGGGGAGGGAAGCCAATTAGAGATCAGAATTTTGAATTCTAGAAGGTCGGGCCAACTAGGCAAACAAAAATGTCACTGACCCCTCACCTTTCACAGGCCCAGTGGGTAGAGGCTTTATTTATTTATTTTTTTTCTCATATAGGTTGGCAATTTGAAAGTCATAAGCATAAGTTACAACTCGTTACTCGCATACTGTTAAGTCATAGAGTAGTATACGCGCAGCGGCTGCCTTCTGGAGATTGTCGAGCGAAACAAATAGGTGGCGGACCTCATTAATTTCAATTAATTATGTGTTTGTTTTACTATATTATTCACACTTCCTTTTAGGGTTCTGTACAAAGTACAAAAAGAAACCTTATATAACGACTCTGTCTGTCTGTCTGTCGGTTGCTTGTTTCAATTCATAAACTACTATAGCTAGGAACATAAAAATTCGGCTCACAGGTGCATCTCGATCTCGGCATTTGTGACAACTGGACACTTTTTAAATTTTTCACACTTAATATTTTCAAGATGGTGAACAATATGGAGGGCGAGTAAAAAAGTTTTTAGTCCATGACGGTGTAATACATAAATTTAAAGGTATTGAAGTGAAGAAAAAGAATATGTAATTATTACACTTAATAATTTTAACTTAATGGTGCAGAAACCGGCGATTATCGCCTCACGTACTTACGTGAAGCGCGCCTTACTTGTTTGCTCTTAGTAACTCCCCGATTTGTTAAATTATTACAATTTGTCAATTTATCTTACAAATTATCTAAGAGCAAACTGGATTGCTATTCGTGAATGGTTCAACTTGTATACTTTTTAATATAATTTTCTTTTAACAATCTTGTATCCATTCTCTTTTTAATTTATGTATCTAATTAAAAAGTCATTAATACATTTTACTAATTGATTTAAGTGTATAAACAATCTAAAGTGCTTTTAACAAGAGTCGTTCGTCATGCGATCTACGACTTTTCCATTGTACTTAATCGTCATTTGAATCGTGTTTAATTCCGGTCGTGACATGATTTCAAAATAGATTAATTAAATTTCTCGAAAGGTGCCGATTAATTAACAGTCACGCAAAGTCCGTATCTGATGTATTGTGAGAGAGGTGTGTAGTTTACTGAATACATAGTCATAGTAGTATACAATGCGAGCAGACTGCGTGCCATATTTGTCATTCGAGTAGTGACGTTTTCGACTTGATAAATGGTTGTTCCTGTAAGATTAAAGTTCGAAGTAGGTTTTAAATCATATTGCCCTACGACAACGCGCTCTGTTTTGTTATCATGAATTATCGTACGTTTAAATTACATGCTTATTTAATCGGA